>JAMYXO010003047.1:0-10000 GCA_033310375.1 Conus canariensis | reverse complement strand
TGTCTAATGCGAGTCTGTGTATGCGTATAGTCTAATTAAGATGCTTTCTTAAGCATATTGTGAAGGCCCGGATGTTTGTATAAAAGCAACTACACACCATTTCATTTTATTTTACTTCATTTGTAGCGAGTATGCGTGCACATGTATACATCAAGTAGGTAAACGCGTACGTGTGTATGCTAAATAGGTAAACTGAAAAAGAACAGGTGAGAATTACGTTGAGTGTGATCAATTACCAGTACCATAAATTTCATCAATGTATGATTGATAAACCAAATATGAACGATCTCCTCTCTCTCTCTCTCCTCTCTCTCTCTCTCTCTCTCTCTCTCTCTCTCTCTCTATTTGAAAAAATGCTCTCTTGTTGTTTTATATATATATATATTATATCTAATATATAAATGGCAAATTCTGTCTGTGTGTGTGTGTGTGTGTGTGTGTGTGTGTGTGTGTGTGTGTGTGTGTTGTGTACGCTATAGACTCAAAAACGGCTCAACCGATTGTCATGAAATTTGGCAGGTACGTCTGTTGTGACCCGAGGATGGTTTTGGGCTAATCTCTAAAAAAATAAAACCGTTAAAAACCGTTAAAAAACTGTTATAACGGTTTCAAAGACATCTTTTTCCTCTGCTTTTCTTCAAATAGCCGTTGTGACATTGCACAGGTACAGGACTACTTCTCTAAAATTAAAACCGTTATTTGGCAGTTAAAAAACGTTATTTATAACAGTTAAAAACCGTTAAAAACACCAAACCCTATCAAAGAAACTGTTTAAAACCCGATCTTCTTGAAATTTAGCAGGTACGTCTGTTGTGACCCGAGGATGGTTTTGGGCTAATCTTTAAACAAATAAAACCGTTAAAAACCGTTAAAAAAAACTGTCATAACGGTTTCAAAGACATCTTTTTTCTCTGCTTTTCATCAAATGGCCGTTGTGACATTGCACAGGTACATCGAACCTAGAGGGACATCTCCCGAGTAACATAGGGTCATTGGACAGTTTCTACGACAGTTATTTATGACCGTTAAAAACCGTTAACAACACGTACGCCCCTAAAAACGATCAAAAATACAATCTTTTCTGATGTTGGCGGCAAAGGAAGTCCTCGGATCCCCACCAAATTTGGCATGAGTCTAGAAGGACATACTGTGAATAACATTGGGTCATTCGATAGTTTTTATGACCGTTATTTATCACCGTTTAAAAAGCGTTATTTTCTAAATTTAGACCTTTCTTGATGAAATTTGGTATACAGGTGTAGTTTTCAATGCTGAACAATGATATACAACTTACACGAACCGAAACTTAAAACTGACCGTTAAAAACCGTTATTATATAAATTTAGACCGTTCCTGATGAAATTCGGTATACAGATGCAGTTTTACACGCTGAACAATGATATACAACTTACACGAACGGAAACTTAAAAATTGACTGTTAAAAACCGTTATTATATACATTTAGACCGTTCCTGATGAAATTCGGTATACAGACGCAGTTTTACACGCTGAACAATGATATACAACTTACACGAACGGAAACTTAAAATTGAGCGTTAAAAACCGTTAAGATCCGTTATTTTCTAAATTTAGACCTTTCTTGATGAAATTTGGTATACAGGTGCCGTTTTACACGCTGATCAATGATAGACAACTAATATGAACAGAACTTAAAATTGACCGTTAAAAACCGTTAATTTCTCAATTTAGAGATGGTATCACCGTTAAAAAGCGTTATTTTCTAAATTTAGACCTTTCTTGATGAAATTTGATATACAGGTGTAGTTTTCAATGCTGAACAATGATATACAACTTACACGAACCGAAACTTAAAATTGACCGTTAAAAACCGTTATTATATAAATTTAGACCGTTCTTGATGAAATTCGGTATACAGATGCAGTTTTACACGCTGAACAATGATATACAACTTACACGAACGGAAACTTAAAAATTGACTGTTAAAAACCGTTATTATATACATTTAGACCGTTCCTGATGAAATTCGGTATACAGACGCAGTTTTACACGCTGAACAATGATATACAACTTACACGAACGGAAACTTAAAAATTGACCGTTAAAAACCGTTATTATATAAATTTAGACCGTTCCTGATGAAATTCGGTATACAGACGCAGTTTTACACGCTGAACAATGATATACAACTCACACGAACGGAAACTATAAAATTGAGCGTTAAAAACCGTTAAGATCCGTTATTTTCTAAATTTAGACCTTTCTTGATGAAATTTGGTATACAGGTGCAGTTTTACACGCTGATCAATGATAGACAACTAATATGAACAGAAACTTAAAATTGACCGTTAAAAACCGTTAATTTCTCAATTTAGAGATGGTAGTCTGCAGAGGATTTCAGAAATACACCGAAGTTATGATGCTCTGCAATACCGTCTGATTTTTGTCTGTCAACAAGAGCCATGGTCAGACATTTTCATCCCGTGGGGCAGATCTGACCGTTCCGTGTTTTACACATGGAATGTTCTACGTTGCAGCATCACGAACTGGAAGCGCAGAAACACTGACTATACTTGCGCCAAACAGGGAGACCAGAAATGTTGTCAACCCAGAGGCCCTCCAATAGACATAATACATCGTGAAAATGCAATCTTTTCACAGAGTTGTCATGTTTGAGTTGGGTTTAACGTCCATGCCAAAATCAAGGATATGCAGACGGCTGGTCCGTCACATTAGACTGACACCTGCGGGGCCAGGGTGGACATCGGGGTGAACTACGGTCATTTTAGCTGGAAACATTCCACGTTAAAATTTCCAAGACCAAGCCGGGATTCGAAACCACGACCTTTGGATCATGAGTCCAGCGCCTTATCCACTAGGTTATGGCGGCCCCTATAGAGTTGTCATTTTGGAGCACTTCAATCGAGGAATTGAGAATGCATCGGTAAGTTCATTAAGTACAGGCATCCCTCTATCGACTGTGTATCGTATTACGAAAAAAAATTGTGAGGTAAAATTGATTGAGAGGCAAGAAGGGTCATAGAGCAGGGTGAGGACAGCTACCCCAAGTACAGGAGACGTGAGGAGTCTGAATGAGGACATACTGGGACTGTGAAGCTTGGGCAGAGAGAAATCACCGTCACCAACCAGTGGGTTGTCCCCTACAACCCTTACCTCCTACATTAGTTCAACTGCCACATCAATGTGGAAATATGCAGTAGCATAAAATTCATCAAGTACGTCCTGAAATATGTCCACAAGGGCACAGACCAAGCCGTCTTCCAACTCCAAGCCACTCAGGCAGGTGAAGGAACAGCTCAACAACCTCCAGTCATTGATGAGATCCAAATGTACCAGAATGCCCGCTACGTTGGCAGCATCGAGGCGACCTGGAGACTCCTGGGATTTGACCTGCATGAGCGCCACCCCATGGTGCAGAGACCAGCTGTCCATTTGGAGAATGGACAATGGGTCTACTTCAATCCACACAACGCAGCGCAAAGAGCACAAGGCTCTCCCCCAGAAGCAACCCTTACCGCCATCTTTAGCCTATGCTCTCAAGACCCTACAGCACGAGAGCTGAAGTACGTGGAAGTCCCTGAGCACTTCACATTGATGTCCACTCAGAATATGTGGAAGAAACGACAAAGGGGCACTGCAATCCGGCGATTGTACAGTATCAGTCCTCGCCAGGGAGAGTGCTACTTCTTGAGGCTTCTACTCAACGTTATGAAAGGATCCCGTTCGTACGAGGAGCTGAAGATTGTCAACGGCTATGTCCACAACATTTTTCGAGATGCTTGCAATGCTCTTGGACCCTAGTGATGACCGCTTCTACAACTTCCCTGGAGGAAGCCTCCATCTCTCAGAGACCCCGATGCTGCGTGACTTCTGTATTATCCTGTGGCTTCAACCCCAGTAACCCAGGCAACCTGTGAACCTCTCAGAGACCATCATTGCGAGATTTCTCTTCCAAGTCCGAAGAGATGTCTATTATGAAGCGCAGATAACAATGCCATTACAACAAGCTCTTACGTGATTAAAGACAAACTCTCCTTTTTGAGGCAAGTCTACAGAGGAGTATGGATGCCAACAGTCACACAACAACAAACTGTGCTCGAGAATACTACCGCGAGACCAATTACGACATACTGCATCCGGGAGCAGCTGATGACCACTGAAGAAGCTGACAGCTGACCAGAGAGACGTGTACGACAGCTTTATGACCAGGGTTGAGCAGAGCAGGATCCCACAGCAAGCAGCAACATAATGTTCCTTGATGCTCCATGAGGGACAGGAAAGACCATCCTGAAATCTTATCCTGAACAGGATCCGCTCCACAGGCAAATAGTGCTAGCCACTGCTTCAGTGTCATTGCCGCTACTCTTTTGCCGTGGGCGGACAGTAAATAGCATTTTCAAGGTCCCTCTGATGCCGACAAGCAAGAAACGCCAACCTGCTCTGTCAAGCGTGGTCAACGTTGGCCAAAGTCACAAAGAGGCTGCAACCGTCATAATTGATGAAGCTCCATGACCCACAAAGCTGTCTACGAGGCATGACTCTACGCTGCAGGACATCACCCAAGTGCACAGGCCCAATGGGAGCATCCCAACGCTTTCTGTGGGGACTTCAGCAGATCCTCCTGTCGTCCTCAATGGCACCAGAGCCAACATTGTCAACGCCTGTCTGATTAGCCAGGAGATCTGATAGAAGCAGTCTACCCGGATCTTCATGCTCACTGTGCAGACTCAGACTGGTAGGGAAAGGGCCATAATCTCCTCCCTGAACGAGACTGTCAACAGCTGAACAGAAAATCGTAGCTGACTTCCCTGGAGAGGAAACTGTACAGATCTGTTGACACGCCAAGAATGATGAGAGGCGTCCTTTATCCACAAAACTCCTGAACCCATTGAGATTTCTGGACTTCCACCACATAAACTGTTGCTGAAATCTGATCCCTATTATCATTCTCCGCTCACTGGACCCACCCAAAGGTGATCAATGGCACCCGATGTGTCTTCACCAGACTGCACAGGAACGTTGTAGAAGCGAAAATATCATGTGCCCCACAAAGTGAACCGGTGCTGCTCCCAGAATTCCTGGAACCATGACTCACCTGCCATTCAGTTCTGACGGCTTAGTTTCCCATGAAACCAGCTTTCGCTCTGACAATCATCAAGAGCCAGGGTCCGACATTTTCATCCTTGGGCAGACCTGACCGTTCCGTGTTTTACACATGAATGTTCTACGTTGCAGCATCACGAACTGAAACGCAGAAACATGACTATACTTGCGCCAAACAGGGAGACCAGAAATGTCTAACCAGAGGCTCTCCATAGACATGATACATCGTGAAAATGCAGTCTTTTCACAGAGTTGTCATGTTTGAGTTGGATTTAACGTCGTGCCAAAATCAAGGATATGCAGACGGCTGCCGTCACATTAGACTGACACCTGCGGGCCAGGGTGGACATCGGGTGAACTACGGTCATTTTAGTGGAAACATTCCACGTTAAAATTTCCAAGACCAAGCCGGGATTCGAAACCACGACTTGGATCATGAGTCCAGCGCCTTATCACTAGGTTATGCGCCCCTACAGAGTTATCATTTTGGAGCACTTCAATCGAGGAATTGAGAATGCATCGGTAAGTTCACAAAGTACAGGCATCCCTCTATGGACTTGTATCTATGGAAAAAGAAATCGTGAGGTAAAACAGATTGAGAGGCAGAAGGGAGTGGGCGTCCGAAGAAATGGGTGAAGTAGATAGGAGGAGGCTGGGGCAATTGGTTCGGCATGGGAAAAACGAAACAACCAGCTGAATTTTATTGTATGTCTTTAAGTGGTGAGAGAGAGGGGTGGCCAGAAAATTATTGTACAGATATACCCGAGCGAAGCCGGTACACCGGTAGTATATATATATATATATATATATATATATATAATGAGAGAGAGAGAGAGAGAGAGAGAGAGAGAGAGAAAGAGAGAGAGAATATATATATATATATATATATATATAGAGAGAGAGAGAGAGAGAGAGAGAGAGAGAGAATGGTACTGAGGATCAGCGCAATTTAAAAAAAAAACAGTGCTCAACAGCGCGAAACAAGCTTGTAGATGTTTTAAGCTTGATTTTTACTTGTTTTTAATATAACAAATATATATATATATATATATATATATATATATATATGTCTTAACCAGTCAAAGTCACATCAATCACGTGACAAAATGATGGCAGAGTAAATAATGATATTAAATCTTGTACTCAGTTAAAATACGATCACCATTATCATTAGGCCTATAAATCTCATACGAAATGCTATGTTAGTCCAACATCAGTTCCGTTTATAAAATTAATACAAGTTTCAAAAGTCTCAAGAATGGAAGAAAGATTTTCCCAGGTTGTTAGGCTGAAATATGGCCGATGCTGGACTTGACTGGATTTCCCTCATCCCTCAGATCCTCGACAACACAAAGTGGGCTGTCACTTCAGTGCTGTTTTCCTGACAGTACAGGCAGAGACAGACACACACAAAGCGGGCTGTCACTTCAATGCTGTTTTCCTGACAGTACAGGCAGAGACAGACACACACAAAGCAGGCTGTCACTTCAGTGCTGTTTTCCTGACAGAACGGGCAGGGACAGACACACACAAAGCGGGCTGTCACTTCAGTGCTGTTTTCCTGACAGTACAGGCAGAGACAGACACACACAAAGCGGGCTGTCACTTCAATGCTGTTTTCCTGACAGTACAGGCAGAGACAGACACACACAAAGTGGGATGTCACTTCAGTGCTGTTTTCCTGACAGAACGGGCAGAGACAGACACACACAACTGTCACTTCAGTGCTGTTTTCCTGACAGAACGGGCAGAGACAGACACACACAACTGTCACTTCAGTGCTGTTTTCCTGACAGAACGGGCAGGGACAGACACACACAAAGTGGGCTGTCACTTCAGTGCTGTTTTCCTGACAGAACGGGCAGAGACAGACACACACAACTGTCACTTCAGTGCTGTTTTCCTGACAGAACGGGCAGAGACAGACACACACAACTGTCACTTCAGTGCTGTTTTCCTGACAGAACGGGCAGAGACAGACACACACAACTGTCACTTCAGTGCTGTTTTCCTGACACAACGGGCAGAGACAGACACACTTCAACACATGCGCTGCAGCCTTCATTGTGCCTTTATGTGTAATGAATCAACATCTTAGGGCATCAACACCACGACTGACGATGGACAAGATTACATCAGGAAGAGATGGGTTTTTTTTGTTGTTGTTGTTTTTTACTTTAAGATACTTGACCGAAAGAGCATTACTATCTTACTTTAGCTTAAATATGGGACACACGATGAGGTGTTAGGGAGAATGGAACACACGATGAGGTGTTAGGGAGAATGGAACACACGATGAGGTGTTAGGGAGAATGGAACACACGATGAGGTGTCAGGGAAAATGGAACACACGATGAGGTGTTAGGGAGAATGGAACACACGATGAGGTGTTAGGAACACACGATGAGGTTTAGGGAGAATGGAACACACGATGAGGTGTTAGGAACATACAATGAGGTTTAGGGAGAATGGAACACACGATGAGGTGTTAGGAACATACGATGAGGTTTAGGGAGAATGGAACACACGATGAGGTGTTAGGAACATACGATGAGGTTTAGGGAGAATGGAACACACGATGAGGTGTTAGCCACAGTGACCCAGGTGGATAGTACAAACCTGGCCACAGAGAAGCCTACAGTGACCCAGGTGGATGGTACAAACCTGGCCACAGAGAAGCCTACAGTGACATAGGCGGATGGTACTGGCCACAGAGAGGCCTACAGTGACCCATGTGGATGGTACAAACCTGGCCACAGAGAGGTCTACAGTGACCCATGTGGATGGTACAAACCTGGCCACAGAGAGGTCTACAGTGACCCATGTGGATGGTACAAACCTGGCCACAGAGAGGTCTACAGTGACCCATGTGGATGGTACAAACCTGGCCACAGAGAGGCCTACAGTGACCCATGTGGATGGTACAAACCTGGCCACAGAGAGGCCTACAGTGACCCAGGTGGATGGTACAAACCTGGCCACAGAGAGGCCTACAGTGACCCAGGTGGATGGTACAAACCTGGCCACAGAGAGGCCTACAGTGACCCAGGTGGATGGTACAAACCTGGCCACAGAGAGGCCTACAGTGACCCAGGTGGATGGTGCAAACCTGGCCACAGAGAGGCCTACAGTGACCCAGGTGGATGGTACAAACCTGGCCACAGAGAGGTCTACAGTGACCCAGGTGGATGGTACAAACCTGGCCACAGAGAGACCTACAGTGACCCAGGTGGATGGTACATGCCACAGAGAGACCTACAGTGACCCAGGCAGATGGTACTGACCACTGGAGGGCCTTCACCATACAGCAGCCTTTGCCAGTACCTCCAGGATTCCTGCCTAAGTGAATGGAGAAGAAGACCTTTCTATAGTACTGTTGATCTCACATGATCATCACCCATCAGTGACTGATTAATGATAATTTTTTAATATAGATTAGTGTATATATCTCTTTCATCCCTACAACCCGGTTTTCCGGTTTGCAGAAATCCTACCCTTCCTTCCTGCAGCCCGGAAAAACAGGCAGCACAAAATCCCTCCTTTCCTTCCTGCAGCCCGGAAAAACAGGCAGCACAAAATCCCTCCTTTCCTTCCTGCAGCCCGGAAAAACAGGCAGCACAAAATCCCTCCTTTCCTTCCAGCAGTCCGGAAAACCGGGCAGCACAAAATCCCTCCTTTCCTTCCTGCAGCCCAGAAAACCGGGCAGCACAAAATCCCTCCTTTCCTTCCAGCAGTCCGGAAAACCGGGCAGCACAAAATCCCTCCTTTCCTTCCTGCAGCCCGGAAAACCGGGCAGCACAAAATCCCTCCTTTCCTTCCTGCAGCCCGGAAAATCGGTTCTCGCGGTGAGCACTTTGAACTTCGCGCGAGTCGCGTCATCGGTACACGTCATGACCGGGTCGCTCGCGCGGCAGTGTTTATGAATGGAATGGATGCCAGACGGCCCCTACAGAGTGGGAAAGTGGTCGCCGCTCTATTCTGGCCGGTTTGCTACTGCACAGGGGGCAGTTTTCACTTTACACTTCTTTTTCTTTTCTCTAAATCCAGGAATGAAGGGAATACTCGTATTATAAGAATCTAGGAACAAGAGGAAGTAATGGTGCATATAAAAGTAGGAATGAAAGATAGATATATATGCCCCAAAAGACATCCTGATGATAGCAAGGCTTGAAACAAGCTTGTAGATTTCACTACTTCATTTTTAAAAATATTTTTTAACAAATATATATATAGTAGAGTAGAAAGAAACTCGTGGAGAGCGTGGCAGCAGAGAGTCCTCAGAAGAGAAGCCCCCTTCAAACAAGTGTTTCGGCCCTTATCTCCTGACACTCTAGGGGGGTTGGGCCACACCCGGTTCATGACTCCGGATGTCCCTCTGCTGCCCCTTTTTTTTTTCCCATCTTGGGACGAGCCATGGCTGGGATTCGAACCCATGACCTTCTGGACATGCTCATTTTCCACTTAATGACTCGCGCTTTAACCACTGAGCCACAGGGACACCTGATATTTGTAGGGAAATTAAGCCTTATGAAGTTCACTTTTGTTCCTCCTTGACCAGATCCAGCTTGAACACCTCTCTGCCGCTTCTGCCATTGCTTTCAGGGCTCTGGTTTTTTCCCTCCCTGCAACTGAGAGCTGTTTCATGAGGCTGTATGCAGACGTTCCTACAAACCCCCTAGCTCCAATTTCTGCAGTGAGGACTTTGACCTGATAGCCTTCTCTCCTCAGGCTGTTTGCCAGATCAGCATACTTTTCAGTCTTGTAGATTTGAGCTGCCTCCATTCTGTTCTCATATGGCACCGTGAGCTCGATCATGATCAGCTGCTTGGTTGACTTAGAGTGGACTACTATGTCTGGTCTCATGCCACTCTTGCTGATGATCTCTGGGTGACTCTTC
>JAMYXO010003046.1:15000-21404 GCA_033310375.1 Conus canariensis | reverse complement strand
CCCTCAAGAACGGTCACAACAAAAAACAACCTTATTGTCCCGTCATCAGATCTGTTCTTATGCATTCGTTGCTGTTAGGTCAGATGGCGGACACACAGAACCAGAGATTTACAGAGGCCCCGACGCAGCTGGTCGATTTTTGGAGCAGATGAAACACCTTCGCAATCAATTCTCTAATCAGCTGAACCTTTCAGACATTAAGATGACCCCCGAAGATGAAGTACGTTATAAATTAGCTACCCACTGCTGGATATGCGGCTCGGAGCTAACACCTAATAGTAAAGACGCGACAGTGAGAGACCACGATCACATTACTGGCAAATTCAGAGGGGCGGCACACAGCAGCTGTAATCTTCAACTCAAGGTTGACCCCAAAAAATGGAAACTGCCAATCTTCTTTCATAACTTACGAGGCTATGATTCTCACTTTATCATGCAAGCAATAACTTCTGAATGTAAGAGGGTTAGCTGTATAGCACAGTCATCAGAAAAGTACATGACCTTTACTGTAGACTGTTTATCCTTCTATGACTCTGCCCAGCATCTGATGAGCAGCTTAGATAAATTATCAGGATCTCTACAAGACTGTCCAATCACCAAACAATATTTTGACCCATCTTTAGTCCGTAAAGGCGTCTATCCTTATGAATACATGGACTCGTGGGAGAGGTTTGATGAAGAATCACTTCCTCCTAAAGGCGCTTTCTTTTCTAGCCTTAGGAGGAAGGACATATCTGACGCCGACTATGAATACGCGCAAAAAGCCTGGACAGAATTGCACTGCAAAACGATGGGCGACTATCACGATCAGTACTTACTAGCTGACGTGTGTTTATTAGCTGACGTCTTTCAGAATTACAGAGCTACTTGCATGAAACATTACGGTCTAGATTCATCACAGTACATCTCTGCCCCGGGCCTTTCTTGGGATGCATTCTTGAAGTCTACAAACATTGAGATCGACTTAATATCTGATCTGGATACACTTCAGATGATTGAGGATGGGCTGAGAGGAGGCATTAGCATGGCCTGTCATCCTTACCGCAGAGCCAACAACAAGTATTTAGACGATTATGACCCCACCAAACCATCCAACTATCTAATGTACTTAGATGCCAACAATCTGTATGGGTGGGCCATGAGTCAGGCACTGCCATTAAGAAACTTTAAAATAATAAACGGGCCTCATGAGGTTACTACCGTGTTGAGTATGCTATCACAGCTTACGCCCGATAATCCAATAGGACTAGTCTTAGAGGTAGACTTAGATTATCCCGCAGAGTTGCACGATCTTCATAACGATTTCCCCTTAGCCGCAGAAAAATTAAAGATGAGTCCCGCAGAACCGCCCAAACTCGTGCCCTATCTTCGACACAAGAGAAAGTATGTCTGTCATTACAGGCTGTTACAGTTTTACTTAAGACACGGACTGAAACTAAGAGCTGTTCACAGAATAATTACTTTTGACCAAGAGCCTTTCATGAGACCAAACATCATGAAGAACACTGATCTTAGGACTGCGGCCACTGACGCTTCAGAAAAAGACTTTTTTAAACTAATGAACAACAGCTGTTTTGGCAAAACCATGGAGAATCCACACAAGCGTAAAGATGTAAGATTAGTTACGAAAGAAAAACAAGCAATTAAGCTGGTCTCCAAACCTAACTACCAAGACTTTAGACGGTTTAGTGACAGCCTGGTTGGCGTTATGATGAAGAAACAGAATGTGAAGTTGGACAAGCCGGTGTTTATCGGGTTTGCCGTGCTAGAGTTGTCAAAGCTGTTTATGCTTGAATTTCTATACGACTACTTTAAGCCGCTGTACCCAAAGTCGAGAGTCCTTTACACAGACACTGATAGTTTTATTCTGGACATCCCAACTGAAGACTTTTACAAAGACATGGAAATAGAAGTGGCCAAAGGAGCTGATGGGTGGTACGACACATGCGACTATCCAAAAGATTCGCCTTTACATTCAACCGTGAACAAGAAAGTGATCGGAAAGATGAAGGATGAACTTAATGGGACGATTATACTAGAATATGTTGGCCTACGGGCAAAGATGTATAGCATTGCTACCCAGACTTCTGTAATGAAGAAAGCCAAGGGCATAGGTAAAGAAGTTGTCAAAAAAGAAATAAGTCACGACAACTACAAGCAGGCCCTCTTTGAACGCAAAGTATTTTATCACGCAAACGTTAATCTGCGCTCTACTCTTCATCAAGTAAACACAACTGCTGTTAATAAGAAGTCACTAGACTCTAACAATAGCAAGCGAACTTACGTCAATCCTGAGTTTACATACGCTATAGACCACTGGAGAATCGACTTGACCGACTTAACTAGTACTTAACTTAAGATCTTAACTAGTACTTAACTTAAGATCTTAACTAGTACTTAACTTAAGATCTTAACTAGTACTTAACTTAAGATCTTAACTAGTACTTAACATGACTTGCACTTAACTTTCACTTAACTTGCGCTTAACTTGCGCTTTACTTACACTTAACTTGTTATAACTGACTTAATCAGTACTTAGCTTGTACTTAGTCAGTACTTAACAACACATTAAAAAACTAATTTATTAAAAATGGGTCTACAGCAGGAGGTTGTACTTTTTTTTGCAGAGGCTGGTTCTTTTACTGTTTTTGTGGGGGGTTGTGACTTTGTTGCTAAGTATGGCTTTAGGCGCTTGTATGCTAAAAGCCCTCCACCAACAACAATGCCCCCCAGTACATAATAATACATCTTATAGTTTGATTGTGTTGTTGTTGGTGACGGTGGCGGTGCTGGTGCTGATGTTGTATTACTATCTAATAATTTTTGTTTTGCTGCTTTGTTTGCTTTTTGCAGTCTGTTCCATTCAGCTAGTTTACGACCGGCCTCAACGCGGCCAGAATTTTTAGACTTAGTAACACTACTCACCTGCGGGACACTCAGTTGTGGATTCACTTGTGGGGCACTCACCTGCGGGACGCTTGCCTGTAAATTCACTTGTGGGGCACTCGCCTGTGGAGTCTTCTCCTGCTCGCTCATTTTTTTTAGTCTGATTAAAATTAATATGATTAAAATTAATATGATTAAAAGTAATTAATCCCATGATGAATGGACATAGCAACGTCCCAAATCTATAATACATGTCACATGCAAGAGATTCTAGGGACTTGGTTAAAACCGGATCTTGTGTTAAGTCATATTTTAAATCTTCTTCTGAATCAATCGGCGCTATCTTACCTACTAACTTAGCATATAAGCTAATTATTGTCTGCCCCACTGATCTAACCATTTTTGACCCCAGCTGTGCTTCGTACCTGGCGTAATACTTCTCAACGTCTGATGTAGACAATTGCTGAATCTGTTCAATACTTAGTTCAACACCTAAATACTGCCTGGTTTTCCCACATGCAGCCAGAGAGTATAATCTTTCTTTATGACAGAGGTCTGCTGCCTCCTCACACTTTAATAGCTCGTCGCAATCCATTTTTTAAAAGCAATAAAAAAAATAATTGTAAATTCAGCTGTTATTTATTATTCATGGTCTTTTCTAATCGAAAAAACTTATCTTCATTAAAGCGTATAGTCACCCCTTCAGGATCAGTAGAAACAGTCAGATTAACATCTTCAGGAGCCATATTATCAACTAAAATGGCAAACAACTTTATAACCGGTTGGGGCCAAAAATCTGGTATTTTACTGACGGCCTGCTTTACGCTTTCTCGCATATTTATGCGCTCAAAAAGATCAGTAATTAATTCTTCAAACCTGCTCTCTAACTGATCTTTATCACCCTCCCGCTCCCAATCCAACTCGTAAAGTATATTAATAAGCTCTGTAGCTACTTCGGGCTTCATTTTTTAAACCAGATTAAAAACAACAATTAAAAAATTAATTAAGTAAGCTGCTGCATAAATCCGGGTAAAAGATTGTATAACAAAATCAATAGCAGCACTTATAGTACATTCTGTAACGCGCTCTGCAATGCACACTGCGGGCGCTGCCAACAACGGCTTTATTGATTGGCAGCGTGTGCGTTGCCTTCCTTGCTAACACAGCAGGGTAAATCGCTGCTCTGCCACGCGCTGAGCAGATGTCAAAGTGGTCCTACCAGTTCCACTTTGACATTCTCTGACACCTCCCACTTTAGCACGCTTGACACCTTCACCCCAAGTCGCCCCAAGTCACCCCAAATCGCCCCCAAATCGCCCCAAGTCACCCTCCATGTCACCCCAAGTCGCCCCAAGCCTTACTAGAAAGTAGTAAGGTCTCACTATCAAACCCGCGGGCGTTAATTGTGTTAGGATGACTAATTCTGTAAACCTTTAGATTTCATGCTATGGAGAGAGATAATAATTATCTAGGAGCTAAATCACCCTTTTTTTGTTTTGCACGAAAACCCCCTTTTTAAAGTAACAATTACGTCAATTTTTGGAGGTTTTTGCATGTTAAGTTTGGCTGTAGAAAAAGATGTTAATTTTGGCAAAGAGTAGCATGAGATGGACGAGATTTGTTTGTAAAAAGGGGGGTTTTCGTGCAAAATAAGATGTGGTGGGATAGCTCCTAGATAATTATTATCTCTCATCTGCATATTGGGCTAGTTCTATATTTTTAGCAATTTTTGTGGTAGATCGTTCATCAGAATATTAAAAATTAAAGGGGCAATAACAGACCCCTGAGGAATGCCCATGTGTAATTTTCTTCTTGTAGAATAGGTGTTCCCTACCTTCGTTCTAATATATCTATTTTCTAGGAAGTCTTTAAGAAAATCATAAATGTTTCCTGATAATCCAATCTCTTTAAGTTTATAAAGCAAACGAGAGTGCCACACTTGATCATAAGCTTTAGTGACATCAACAAATGTTGCTAGTAAACATTTTCTCCTGGAAAACTGATGTTTAATTTGAGTGGTAAGTTTGACCAAGTGTTCAATAGCACTTCTATCCTTTCGAAAACCTGCTTGGTTTGTTGGGATAACTTTGTTCTTTTCACAAAAGTAGTTTAGTCTATTTAAAACAATTGTTTCATAAAGTTTACAGACATGAGAAGTTAATGAAATAGGTCTGTAACTATCTATACTTTCTTTCGGTTTACCTTCCTTGTGAATCGGTACTATTACTGATTCTTTCCATATTTGTGGCAAATGACCTGAGCTCCAGCATTTTTTAAATATACTAAGTAAAATGATTATCCATTTGTCTGGAAAATGTTTAATCATTTCATTAGAAATGGCGTCAATCCCAACAGCTGTTTTTTTTGTTTGGGAGAGAATCTATGGCATCTTTCACCTCTTGTAATGTAATTGGGGCGTTGATGTCGTTTGTGTCATTATCAGATACATCATTGAAGACATGAGTAGATTCTTTATCCTCTGAATTTTTTTTGGTTTTCAGACAACCCATCTAACCTGCTTACTTTAGCAAACTGGTCGACAAAAGCTTCTGCTTTGTCTGTGGATGATGGTAACTTGTTATTATCAAGAATGATAGGATATTCTGGGAGTTTGATTCCATTTTTTATCATTTTTATCTCTTTCCATACCATTCTACTATCTTTAGCATCGAATGTGTTTCTTTTGCAAAAATTATCCCAATAATCCTTTTTGGCTTGTTCCATAACCCTATTACTATGTATATTTGAGTGTTTCATTTCCTTCAATTTTTCATCTACCATTTTCTTATCTTCACTTTTCTTGGTGTGCACGTATTCCTTGAATAACCGTTTTTTCTCATTAACTGCCTTATCGCAATCTTCAGTCCACCAAACATTACCAAGATGTTTACCCCCTTTAGATCCCTGATTCTTTAATTTAGGAATACATAAACCAGACACTTTTAGAACAGAAGTACAGAACGTGTCATACACTGTATCAATATCATCATCTGGGGACAAGCTTATGTCTAGATCTTTAAGTGTATTGCAAAATTGAGACCATTTGGCATTTTTATAATCAAATCTTGGGATTGTATCATCAGGTTTAGTGTCTTCAAAATTAGGGGACTGATTAATTGTAATGATGATTGGTATGTGATCACTCCCAAGAGTTTCACTATAAGTTTCCCATGCACACGACAAAGCCATTTTAGGTGAAACCATCGTTAAATCAATAGCAGTAGGTCTATGTGTAGATACATCAGGAACTCTGGTATAAGAACCATCATTGAGTAAACATAAAGTTGAGTCTACAACATTTTCCACAAACCTATTACTACTGACCTGTGTGCACTCTTTTTCCCAGAAAGGAGAATGTGCATTAAAATCCCCTCCTGTGTGTGTGTGTGTGTGTGTGTGTGTGTGTGTGTGTGTGTGTGTGTGTGTGTGTGTGTGAAAATGTTGACATTCTGTTTTGTGCTTTCTCAAATGTCAGCACAACTATGAGATAATCAGGCAATACACTGGTTTCAGTCAGT
>JAMYXO010003046.1:0-10000 GCA_033310375.1 Conus canariensis | reverse complement strand
TAGATTAGAAAGTTGAAAGAATTGAGCGATTAATTTTCGTTAAGCCTTGCGTATACTAGCACTGATTATGTGTAGAAGAACCAAAGTGCTGTATTGGTTAGTCACTTCATAAATTGTTTTAGACAAAGATTGACAGATTGTCGTCGATAGGACTAGAACCGCCGAATTAGTTCAAGCGAAAAGTTTACAAAGTACAGATCATTTAAAATGAATTACAGCCAGGAACTGTATATGTGATAGATATTAATGAATGTCAAAGAAATGCTTAAGTTTATTTTCAGGGTCAGTGATACTGAATCGCATCTACTTTGTTACCGGAAGCACGGATGAAAAATCAATTTGTCACTTGGGTATAAGTAATAAATAAGATGAACTGGCTTTCAGATTCTATTGTCCTCTCATTGGTGACTTAGATTTATTACCAAGTTCTACAAAGAGCCATACATGCAAATAAGACAAAGCAAACAGCAAACAAACGAACGAACAAACAAAACAAACAAAGGGAAAAAAAGCAAAGAAAGAACCAAACGCTCTGAAGAAAGTTTGTGCTTTTCATGTCATCAAAGAATTTCAATGTCACGTCATTTCTCTACTAGCCTTTCTGAGAGATGTAAGTATAACAGACTATTGCCTTTAATTTGGATACCTTTCTGAGGATAATTGATAAAACACATGGAATATAGTTTGTTTTAATGTGTGTTCGTTTTTCCACTTTGTTTTGTGCGTGCGTGCCTGTGTGTGTGTGTGTGTGTGTGTGTGTGTGTGTGTGTGTGTGTGTGTGTGTGGTGGAGGGGAGATGTGTTTTTGTTTGTTTGTTTGTTTATTGTTGGTTTTTTTGTTGTTGTTTGTTTGTTCGTTGGGGGGGGGGGGGGGGCGTTGTAGTTGTCGGTGCACTATTTTTGTCTCCCTTTTTCTAATTTTCTTTGATAAGCTGATTCTTGTTTGTCACGGTCGCTAAGCCGGACGGCCCTACCACCCTTACCCACGCCTATCACACACTAGGTCAGACAACACAGCACACTAACACAGTTTTACAATCACGCACGCTTCTTTATTTCACACACACTCTATGGCGCCACCACTCACGCACATCCACAACTCCACACCAGGTATCCTAATTCCCGCTGACTCACCCTACTCTACGATAATGACTTGGAAGACCCTAACCTAACCTAAAACATCAGTTGCGGTATATCACTGTGACCTGGGGACACAGCGATAGCCCGCACACGTGGTGACTAACTACTAGGGACAAGGATTTACCAAAGGGACTCTAATCTCTTACCTACTGCTACCACCCACATCTCTCCCCAGGACTCACCCTTCTCTTTTAACCCGGGACCACTACTGCACTGATCGCTGCGTCCCTAAGGGAGGCAACGACCAGTACCCTACACTGTGCCGGCCACTACGTCCTGAAAGGAGGCAGTAGCTAACACCCCTAACCCTACTGCCTAACGCTACACCCCTTCTACCACAAACATGGGACAACCCATCCCGGCCCGGAAAACTCCATTCCTCGGCGCTGTACGTGGCCCCTCACAGGCTGACATCTCCCTGGAAGACTCTGCACCCCGGCGCTGACCCTGGCTTCCCGCAGTCCGACTCCTCCCCGCGATGGGCACGACACCCAACGCACACACACCAGACGCCCTCTCGACGGGTCCGGGGCTCGTAGGACGCCTCCTCCTCTGAAGGCCCCGCCGGACACCAAGGGTGGAAAAAGGCCTGGTGCAGTGCCCTCTCACAGGACGCCTAAACAGGGACGAGGAACCAGTGCCGGAGAACTCCCGGAAGAGCACCGGTAGCCGGAGGAGAGCTGCCCCACAGAAGGCAGACGGCCTGGGTAGTCTCCCTCTCCCGGGGAAACAACAGGCACTGGAAAGCGCCGCTCACCTGCCGGCACGCGGCAGTAGACTGCGGTGATCTGGCCCCAGCCTCAGGACGGAACAGGATACCTGCTGACACAACTGTAGGCCACTGCTGTAATGTTGCTACTACCCGAGTCATCAAGGCACATAGCCTACTTGGTAAAGCTTTAGCTCTCCATCTCCCTTGCCTACTTCCCACTCGGGCATGAGAGTGACCCCTTAAATTTCGAATACATCCCCCAACCCATTACTCACTTTGGGGTTATCAGACCCATTTCCTGCCAACCCTTACAACAGCGGTAAAACAATATTCTCCCTGAGCCATCCATGCTATTACATATGAAATTATGAATCACACCCAATTCTCGGAGAAATAAACCAATCTAAGCGATCCAACACGGACTCCATGGGCCCCCTTAGGACATACTAAATAATCTAGGAAATGTCTCCACACTATAACCAGTAGTAATACACATCTCTCAGAGAAAAAAAAAAAACAAAAAAAAAACTTATCAATTTTTAGCGGTTCATAGTTCCAGCATGTTCACACAAGAGAATCGGCTCGCAGCCACAATCCTTCACATTATTACCCCTCTTTGCACTGTCAATTATAATCATATATCAAAAACAACATGATTTGTTCGCCAAAATTTCCATCCAGCACCTCACTCTCATGTCATCTCTTGTCAGATAACCCAGTGGTTAATCTTTGTTATGCCAACACAACCACACTTCATACAATATTACATGCTGCACATCATCCGTTTTTATCCTATCGACTGCTAAGCTACTCGCCTTAAACTTTACCTTTCCCTTCTTTCCGACTACTAAAATTCATAATGGGACTGTCTCCCCACCACCTAAGACATCTTTCTCCAACCCCGTTCTGTCACAAACACATACATCCCTGCATGTGTGACGACTGTCACTTGTATTACAAAAACTTCTACCCTATGGACTCACTATCCTGTACCAAATGCGTACGTCACAGATACAGTCCGCACGCGCACGACACCCGCGTCGAGAACCCTGACTCGTAACGAAAGTGAAAAGACACCAATATAAGTTGAATGGTTACGACCGTACCCCAGTATAAACCACTCGACCACAAACTGGCCTTGGCCTTACTACACAGTTAACCGATTCCAATGCTGTGCAGGTCAACTCCAAAATCGTTAATCAATTTCAACGAACTCCTACTATTTACAATTAAGATTGAGCACAATCATCAAACCCCTCTATGATTCACGCAGACACATCTGCACCTGACTCATGATCCTCAACCAAATGCAACCTCGTACTACCCTCTTATTGAACCCACTGACATTAACATGAACTAACCACAAACAATATCAACATCACCGTCCATCAACGGTCATTATATTGAACCCACTTTGTCTAGCCAACCTGTCCTGTGAAAATCGAACTCAGGAACCACTATGTACATTACTTACAAAAATATACAGGAAAGAGGTGACAACTCAAACCGGCTGACAACAAATTTCAATCGCGGAACCAAGACGACATCATACCAGACAACCCGTATACGCAACGAACACCATACAACTAATCCCAACATGAGACAACTACAGTACAACTCGCTATAATACAAGACAACACGACGAACTACAACACAACGAACCTAACACATCACCAACCTGGACATACAGACGATCAACCACACCAGTTCTGCAACTGGCTGACAGTGGCTGCCAACAAGGACGACACCGACTCCGCACAGGCCAAGGGCACCCAAACCCGACGAGGACCTGGCACTAACTATATGACTCGAAGTCACTCTTCAAAAACTACCGGCGCTGCCGCCGCACCTACAAGGAGTACGTCCACTCCGACGAACACCAGGGACCGAAGTGAAGCTACCCCAACACATTCCGCCCTGGTCGGAATCAAGCGAACTTTACTCACCACACAAAACAACGATTGGTCAGAGCAGTGTATCCCTCCGCAGAGCTGACACGCCTGACCAACGGACTAGTTGTTGCTCGTGCAACAACACGACAATTTACCACAACAACTCACAGACTTGACAACACAACAACAGCCGATATCCTGCCCGCCTTCTCTGGTATAGAACCAAAGTAATAAAAGGGTAACAATCGGGAACGAAACCAACTTCCTCCTACCACTCCCTCTATAAATGAAGACTGGAAGGCAAAAATACTGTATGTCCTACTTCACCTGCCCCCCTACCTAGCCTAACCTTACTACCTAGCCCCGAGGAACTTAGCCTAACCCCAGCTAACTAAACCCCAGTCTTACCCCGTGCGCGCGCACGCGCACGCACACACACACACACACACACACACACACCCCACACCCACACATAAGCACACATACATGCACGCTCGCACGCATACGCGCACACGCTCTCTACCTTGAACCACCACTACTCTTAAACACGTGGACGTACTAGTTTAGTACCGCCGATCGGTGACACACACCCCTGCCTAAGTTTTAACCACAGGTTAAAGCCAACAACAACTTCTCACTCGATCGGCGTTTTGGCCACACCCTACCTATAACAATCCAATTCCCCATCACTCATTCTGTCCTACTGTTACTTTTGATGCACACCAAAACGTTCATCCCAACAACACCTTTTCAATACATTAACAACCACAGGTTACACTAATCAACCTGGACTAACTCTGCCTCACACGACCTTAACGCAGGCACTTACAGGCAGCCGTTACATTACGCACTACATATAAATTCATAACTGAGGGGCTCTGATTACGCACAACTGCTGTGTAACACGTGCTACAAATACCACACCCTCAGTAACACTTTGCTACGCCATTCTCTACCAAAGATAATAACACATGCATAGCTTCGACAATGTCAACCTCTCACGACACAGGTTAATGGAACCCTCAGGTTTCCTCTCTCTCTCTCTCTCTCTCTCTCTCTCTCTTTCTCTACGGCAAGCGACTCAAGAAGTCTGCCGCCACATTGTCCTTTCCAGACACTGCCTGCACCGTAAACTGAAATGGCTGCAGCTGCAGTGCCCACCTTGTGATTCTCCCACTAACAGACTTCATTTTTTCTAAGTATTGGAGTGGGGAATGATCTGTCTGGACAATAAAGGGGTCCCATACAAATACGTTTGAAACTTTTGTATTCCCCACACCACTGCCAGACACTCCTTCTCTACTATCGGGTAGTTTTGCTCTGCAGGGCTTAACTTTCTACTGGCACATGCTACAGGGCGCACCTCTTCAGGGTACTGCTGACACAGTATAGCTCCCACTCCCACTTCTGATGCATCAGTCTGGAGCACAAATGTCAAACCTGGTACCGGCAAATTACAGACGGGAGGTTGGCAGAAGTGCTGCTTCAGAGCTTGGAACGCACGTTCGCACTCGTCGTCCCATTTCACCTGCCTGGCTGTTCCCTTAGTGAGATCAGTAAGGGGCTTGGCAATGTCAGCAAATCGGGGCACAAATTTCCTGTAGTACCCCACTAATCCTAGGAATCCCCGCACTTGCCGTTTGGTCTCAGGCCTAGGCGCATCCATAATGCGGGTCATTTTATCCTGCTCAGGCCATATTTTCCCTGCACCTATCCTGTGCCCTAAGTAGGTAATTTTCTTTCCTCCCAGCTCACACTTTGAAGGTCAGGCTGACAAAGAGCATTCCTTCAGTCTCTGGAACACACGCCTGAGAACCTCAATATGGCTGTCCTGATCAATTGTGGCCACCAGGATGTCATCAATGAAATTATCGACATCTGGGCTCTCAAGTGGCTGCAATAGCTTCCTCATCATGCGCGTGAACACTGCCCCTGAAGTACACAGTCCAAATGGCATAACCTTCCACTGGAATTGTCCTTCCGGTGTAGCAAAAGCAGTCTTCGCGCGGTCCTCTCTACTCATCGGGATCTGCCAATACCCCTTAGCGAGGTCGATCTTGCTGAACACCTTCTTTCCAAGCTTGGCGAACAGGTATTCGATATCCGGCATGGGTACAGCATCAAACTGCACGATGCGATTCAACCTCCTGAAGTCCACACAAAACCTGATCTTCCCATCTTTCTTCTTAACTAGTACGATGGGTGAGCAGTATGGCGACGACGATGGCTCAATCGCACCCATCCTGATCATGGCTTTGACCTCCTCCCTAACTGTCTCTCGTTGCGCAAAAGGCACTGGGTATGGCTTCGACCTGATAGGGATGTCTGAGGTCAACTTGATGCTACACGTTTCTAGGTTTGTGCATGAGGGCACATCAGTCAGTACTTCCTTGAATTCGGCCACTAACACGTGCAACTTCCTAGTAAAGTGCTGGTCTTCAGTAAGTACTACCACATCTTTAGGGCCTTCTGTGGCCTTCAAGGGAATGGTAGGAATGTCCTTGCTCAACAAGGGAGTTACTGTTTCCTCTTCAGGCTCCTCCGGCACAACAACCGCAGCTACCGAGGCTGTTGGATCTGCAGCACGCTCGATGAACGACTTCAGTAGGTTTGCGTGGAAAATCTTCGTCTTTCCCCCTACTGATATGCGATAATCGGCTTCACCCACTCTTTCCAGTTCTGTATATGGACCTCTCCATGCCAGTTCCAATTTGTTCTGCTTGGTCGGCCGAAGTACTAGTACTCAGGACCCCACAGCTATCTTCCTGAGTTTTGCCCTCAAGTCAAAATGTCGCTTGTACCTATACGCTGCCCTTGCCAAGTTCTCCCTTGCCAGCTCGCATGACTCAGCTATCTTGTTCCTCAAGCTGACGACGTATTCTGCCACTGTACGGAGCTCTTTCCTTTCCGGTTGTAACCACAGATCCCTCAATATCTGCATCGGCCCGCGCACCTGGCGTCCATATAGCAGCTCAAAAGGCGAAAAACCGGTACTCTCTTGTGGGACCTCACGGTACGCAAACAGCAGTGCTGGTATCCACCGATCCCAATCACCTGGTTTCTCCTGACATAGTCTGCGCAGCATCCGCTTCAGAGTACCGTTGAAGCGTTCCACCAATCCATTGCACTGCGCATGGTATGGTGTGGTAGTCAGACCTCGAATGGCTAATAGTCGGTAGACCTCCCGCATGATCTGACCAGCAAACTGGGTTCCTCTATCAGTCAGTACCGACCCAGGGACTCCCGTTCGTGTCCACATGTTGAACGCTGCCTCTGCCACCGACTCACTCGTGATCTGGCGAAGAGGGACTGCTTCCGGATATCTTGTCGCAAAGTCGACCATCACCAACACGTATCTGTACCCATTCTGGGATGCTGGAACGACGGTACCAATGATGTCCATCCCAACCCGCTCGAACGGCTCACGCATCAGTGGCATCTTCACGAGGGGAACTCTTGACACTCTTCCCTTGTCCACAGTACGCTGACACTGGAAGCATGACTGGCAGTACCGACGAATGTCAGCATGCATGCCTGGCCAATAGAAATGGCGACCAACTCGCTCCTTGGTTCGGGTGGTACCTAAGTGACCAGACATGGGTACGTCGTGGCCTAGCTTCATCACTGTGGTCCGTAGTTCAGCTGGGATGCAGATCTGACTCGCTACGTCCTTGGGACCCTCAAACCGCCTGACCAGTACACCAGATTTCCGAGCGTACTCGACTCGTCCAAACTTGGTGTGGAAGTGCGTCCCTGCTTCACACGCACTCCGAGCCTTCCTCAAGGTTTCATCCTGGTCCTGCATCTGAATTAACTGCTGGGTAGAGGTGTTCAGAATGCATTCCTCGACGGGCAGTGGTACAGGTTCTTGCTGCTCCCAGGCTCTCTGCGCGCGTGTCTGCACTGCCCCTACCAACGCCGGGTCTGTGTATACAGGCACACGTGTCCAACCGGGATCTCCTACTCTCTTTGCGAAGTTTCCGATCAGGACTTCCTGCACAGGGCTATTCATGACCAAAACCTCCAACTTCCCTGCGATGAATGGTGACTTCAACTCTACTACCGCCACAGGTAACACAGACCTACATCTGGATTCAGCCAACACTACTGGGACTGTCTCTCCTGTGTACGCATCTGCCGGTACTAACCACTTAGCCACTACGGTGTGTCCGGCACCAGTGTCCCGTAATCCATTGGCCGGAGACCCGTTAACTTCTACGATGCACGCAGGCTCGTACCGCTGCTCAGCACATGGACGACACAACGTAGGGACTACTCGAGCTTGGGGCTGGTCACAACAATGAACCGCTCCAACAGAATGGGGCTCAGGGCATTTCCTAGCGATGTGGCCTGGCTTCTTGCAGTTGAAACAGATGATGGTCGATCTAGGTCCTTCTGATCTCCTGTTCAGCTGCTGCAGTGCACCATCACTTTGTTGGGACCTCCCTGTGGGCTGGCTCCCTGCTGTTTCACGCCTATTACCCAGGTTGGGCTGGTTAACTGTTCGGTCTTGCCTCGCCTTCCTCCCCAATCTTTTGGCCTCTGCTAAAACAGTAGCTTCCATTGCAAGTTGTTCAACAGTTTTCGGGCATGTCTTCCGGACCTCGATCGTGAACTCTGGGGACAGCAGCTGGTAAAACTGTTCTTGAAAAAGCAGATCCTTTACATCCTCTGCCACACTCTCATCCTTGCCCGCTGCCGCACACCAGAGGGAAAACCACCGCTTCATCCTTCCCAGCATCTGGCCAAAAGTCTCAGCAGCGTCCTTCTTGATGCTCCTGAACTTTTCTCGGTAGGCCTCAGCATCTAGCCTAAAGTGGCTTACCAGGGCGCCCTTTATCTGATCATAGTCGCCTAACTCATCCGCGCTTAACCGCATCACTGCTTCTCTAGCCTTTCCTCTCAGTAGAGACATCAGACGTGTGGGCCATGAGGTCTCGCTCCACTTGCACATCTGGGCTACACGCTCAAATTGGGCGATGAAAGCGTCCACGTCGTCGTTCTCTCCCAACCGCTCAAGGTGGACATGCTTCGTTTCCTCCACCTCAATCAAACGTTTCCTATGCGCTGCTTCATCTAAGGCCTGCCTCTCCTGTATCAGTATCTCTCGCTCCCTTGCCTCTAACTTGGCTTGCCGTGTCTGAGCTTCTATTTCCCTTATCGCCGTTTCTTCCTCCATCTTCTTCCTCTGCAGTTTCAATTCCATCTGTCTCGCTGCTTTCTCATCTTCGATCTTCTTCTGCTTCATCTCTAGTTCCCTCTGCCTATCAGCTTTTTCCTCTTCTATCTTCCTCTGCTGCATATCTAGCTCCCTCTGCTTCATCTCTAGCTCCCTCTCATCCTTCATCTTCTGCCTCACTTTCTCCTCTTCATCCTTCATCTTCTGCCTCACTTTCTCCTCCATCCGGAGCTCCAATTCTGCTTCTCTCGCCGTCCTCTCATCCTCATTACGGACTGAGTCTGTGACGAACTTGGCGAGGTCTCCCCCAGCTAAACCCATCGCCGCTCCCAACTTGGCAAACTTTGCATAAGCCCCCGTCCCCTGTTCTCGATCCACCCCCGCATCCTGGTCACTAACCCTAGGTTTGGTATCCGCCGTAGGGGCCTGTGGATCCATAACACTATCGGGGTCGTACTGCGGATGGGCTCGGGTGTGTTTAGACATAGGGTACCCCTACCACCACAGAGCTAACAAGGGACAATATCCAATATGAGCGCAAGTAGATGTTCCTAACTACGCGCTTGCCCCCTAACCAACAAACTAAAGCAACTCAGCACAAGTATACAATGCACTCAATGAGCTCACGCAACAAGCATAACTCCTACCACACTTGTGTACCTCCTACATATACTCACATGGGCTCCAACCCATACAATACCACCAATGCACTGTCTGGTCACTGACTGAACCACGTGACCCCGGGTGTCCACCGTCCACTGTGCAGGCGCACCAGTTACCCAGTCACAGGCCTCACTGTCTCTGGTAGGCCGCACCTACACGATGACAGTGCACTTGCACCCCTCATGTCCAGGTGCACTCACAGCATACCCTATGCCACAACACTGCGCACCCTCGTGCTTCCCACACACAGTCACCTGGGCTTACTCTGCCCTTAATCCCCACAGGATATCCGAGCACACCTGGGCTTACTCTGCCCTTAATCCCCACAGGATATCCGAGCACACAGTGTGCACAGTCACGGGCCGGGTACCACTCTACCTACTCACTGGGCACGGCTGTTCCTTTCCTGCCAGAC
>JAMYXO010003045.1:7500-17500 GCA_033310375.1 Conus canariensis | reverse complement strand
ATCTGTCTTGCCTTGCCTTGTTTGTTCTTCTTGTTACTGGCTTTATAAGCAATAATTCTTTCCGAATAAAAATGACTGTAATTCACATGTGATTTTGAAAGAAGTATGCGTCCTCATACTGATCAAAAATTTTGTTATGAAAAAAAAAAAACGCACGGGGACTTGAGATTAGTGTTCATGTATGTGGGACACGAACATCAACAACAAGATCCTCAAGAAAAGCCTCAAACACCAGCGCCTTGCCCTACTTTTTAATCAGCACCATTTTCAATCATTATTTACAATCTCAACTTTCAATTCAAAGTGTACAACTCGTGTATCTACAGGTTTGTTAGCCAACTCCAGAGTTCATTCAACTCCCAAGAGCATTCAAAGCCACATTCAAAGACTGGTTTCGTGGCTTTAGAAATGTACTGTAGGATCTTCATGCATTAAAGATGAAGACCTACTCCTTACCAAGTACACACACACACACACACACACACACACACACACACACACAGACACACACACACAGACACAGACACACACAGACACACACACACACACACACACACACACACACACACACACACACACAGCATCACGATTCCACAGAGAAAACTACGCACCAGAAAAGAGAGGGGTACTCGGAGAGAAACTCCCGAGTGTCAAGGGAAGTAAATCACGACTAATCTCTCTCGGGCTTTGCGTCCCTTGTTTCCTGTCGCGGTTGTGGCGGGGATTCGCATGCTCAGCAAAGACCGCTCTCAGAAATTCAGTTTGCCAACAGATATTCTCTCCCTCTCTCTTTCTCCTTCCCTCCCCCCTCTCTCTCTCTTGACGGACAAACGATGATCATTTTTCGACAAAACTTTCAAAACTTTCCGGGGAAACTGGTAGCGTGCTTGGCGATTTTCACCGAAAATGTTCACCGACCGTAGTTGGTCGTTTGTCAAAGACTTGACACTGGCACTGCTTTCACTCCAAGACCTTCGAAGACAGTGAGGAACCCCCCCCCCCCCCCCCACCCCATGTAATTACAGCTGCAACCCGCTGCTCCACGGAACGCTTCCCATATGAGCCTGCGCGGCAAGTAGTCGTTTCATGTAGACACCCCCCCCCCCACCCCCTCCCGCCTCCTCGATCTCCCTTGCCCCACGAGTTCCCTCCCCTCCCCCCCCCCTCCCTTCCGTCCTCCACTCTCTTCCCTCCCCGGCGGCGCCCCATACCTATCAGATTCGGATATGACCACTTCCTATGCTTATGCGATGCGTTGTTGTTGTGGTCTCACAGGCGCGTATTCATCACTAGATGATCGTACTGTCTGCCAATGTAAAGCAACTTTATAAAAGATCTTTTTATTTTCCGGAAGGTGGGGGGTGAGGGAGTGGGGATGATGTGGAGGTGTGGGGTGGGGTGGGGGTGTCTCGGGGGCAAATGGCGTCTGTCTTTTTGTATTGAAAAATGCCAGTTTTACATGGCACATCAATACGGTACTGTCTTTGATGAGTGTTCCCCTTATACTCCAGGGACGGATGGGTAAGGGAAAGATCTGGAGGTGAGGGTGGGTACGAGAGAGAGAGAAAGAAAGAGAGAGAGAGAGAGAGAGAGAGAGAGAGAGAGCGAAAGAGAGAGAAGGAGAGAGAGAGAGACACAGACAGACAGACAGAAGTGAGAGACAGACTCCCCCTCTCTCTCCTTCTGTCTGTGTGTGTGTGTGTGTGTGTGTGTGTGTGTGTGTGTGTGTGTGTGTGTGTGTGTGTGTGTATATGTGTGTGTGTGTGTGTGTGTGTGTGTGTGTGTGTGTGTGTGTGTGTGTGTGTGTGAGAGAGAGAGAGAGAGTGTGTGTGTGAAATTGAGAGAACGAAACGAACGAAAAAATTTTAATCAGTATAGGCCATGGCCCCTTCTGATGGGGGTACAATACAACAATACCAATAATGATACTTCATACAGCAAGATAGCATGTCATAGTTGACAACAAGAAACAGACAGAGAAGGATACAAAATGTACACAATAAATACTAGAGTTGGATTCCTTTAACTGACCATAATAGTGCGCCTTTTAAAGGCCTTATATAAATAAATGCACGTGCTCTTCAGTACGTCTTCCTTTTGATTTGCCATGAGGAGAGCAGCTCGGAACAAACAGGGGTTTTCAAAGAATTTCCGAGGTATGTATTCACACCTTAAATCTTGCAGGACAGGACAACAAAGCAGAAAATGCACTTCGTCTTCATTCGCGCTTTTGCATAAAGGACATAGCATGTCAACGTTTTTAGTATTGGCATATCGGTACTGATGCGCTTTGATGTCTGTAACTCCTAATCTAAATCTTGTTAGGTAACTTCTAATATGCCTGTCAATATTAAGTGAGAGATATTTTTCACAACCAGCGGATGTCTTAAAAGTTCTATAAAACGAATATCGCTCACTGTTCCGGATATTTTCATGCCAGTTTTGCCAACGGTTATCAATCAATCTTTGCCGGAGTTGTTTCAAAAAAGCATTTACATTTCCAACCCCTTGACACATCCAGACACACCCGAATCCATTAAAATGAAATTGGAGAGAGAGAGAGAGAGAGAGAGAGAGAGAGGAGAGAGAGAGAGAGAGAGAGAGAGAGAGACGCTGTGTGTGTGTGTGTGTGTGTGTGTGTGTGTGTGTGTGTGTGTGTGTGTGTGTGCGCGTGCGTGTGCGCCCGCGCGTGCGTGCATGCGTGTGCGTGCAGTCTTTACCTCGGACTGTCCAGTGGCGCTGGAGCGGAGGATGTCCACCATGATGTCCGGCCGACTGTTGACCGTGTCCAGTACGCGCACGCGCACCAGAGCACGTGACACCTTGGGCGGCGAGCCGTGGTCCGTGGCCTCCACCACCAGTTCAAAGATCCGCCCTGTCTGGTTCTCCACACTGAGGGCAGGACCAAAGGACCACACACACACACACACACACACACACACACACACACACACACACATGAATACAAACACATGTACACACACACACACATGCACACACACACACACACACACATACACACCCACGTGCAAACACATGTACACACACACACTCACACACATAAACATACACACACACATGAATACAAACACACATGTACATATGTACACACACATGTACATGTACATATGTACACACACATGTACATATGTACACACACACACACACACTGCGTTATTAAATTATATCTGTTAATTGTTGAGATAGTAGAACACATTGGGAATTTATTACTTTTAGATTTAAGATATTTAAAACAATCTGAATATTCTATGCAGTATGCAAGTCAATTTTTCTAACCATAACTCGAGATTACGGGATCGAACTTTTACACGGTGGCAATCCTGGGATGGCTTTCATGATTGGCTGGGCTGTGGACCGCATAACTTGAATTGATTTGCAGTCCAAATCTATAGATACTTTATAATGTATCAGATCTGTCAATGTACTAATAGAATAGATTAATACGTGAAGGACAGAAAGAAAGGGTGAAGGACAGATTATCCCACTATTACTAAAGGACACCATCACCACAAAAAATACAAACCCATCCACTGACACATACCTACCCTCCCCCCCCCCCCCACACACACACATTTCTTTATTATTCTATCCTATTTAGTTTATCTACATACCTACCCCCCCCCACACACACACACATTTCTTTATTATTCTATCCTATTTAGTTTATCTATCTATTATTTTGTTTTAATCAATTTATTTCATTCATTTAATTTATTTTATTTTACTCTACTATTACTTTTATTTGATATTTATTTAATTTGTCTAATATCACCTTTGGGTGAACAGACGTTAAATCAAAGAACAACAACACACGCACACGCACACACACTCATGCAAACGAAGTCCCTCTTTCTCTCTTAACACACACACACACACACACACACACACCACACACACACACACACACACACACTCACTCACTCACACCACACACACACACACACACACACACACACACACACACACACACACACACACACACACTCACACACACACACACACACACACACACTCTCTCTCTCTCTCTCTCTCTCTCTCATACAAACGAACTCCATCTTTCTCTCTTAATATACACACACGCATGTGTCTACACACACCAACGCGCGCGCGCGCGCGCACGCGCACACACACACACACACACACACACACACACACACACACACACACACACACACAAACACGCTCTCTCTCTCTCTCTCTCTCTCTCTCTTACACACACACACACACACACACACACACACACACACACACACACACACACACACACACACCACACCCCGCAATCTATACTGGACACACTCTGTGGTGGTTTAAACATATATGCGAAGCGCTCGAAAGCGGACGGTCTTTCTTTTTTCTGGCGTTGCCACCGCGACCGACTGATCTGGGTATAGCAGGAAAAGAGCCCGCAAACAGTCTGCTCCCAGAGCGAGACGCATGGGCACTGGTGAGGGTGGAGAGACGGACAAAGGTTTGAGTCTGTCTCCTCGTGTCTTTCGTGTTGAAATCAGTCTGGTTCTTTCTTCTTCTTCTTCTTCTTCTTCTTCTTCTTCTTCTTCTTCCTGTTCGTCTTGTTTTTTCTTTTCTCCTCTTCCTCCTCCTCCTCCTTCTTCTTTTCTTCTTCTTCTTCTTCCATGGAATATCCATGTGTCTGTGGAAAGCGTTTCGCTACCACCCGTGGCATGAAGATCCACAGAACAAAGATGGGATGTGTGAAGACTCATCTGAATGAGCAGCAGCGCACTGCATCAGCAGATAAGACGTCGGAAGACCAAGGCCAGGATTTAAACCACAGTGCCAAGGACATCCACGCTGTTGGTTCGGATGAGGAATTTGCACAGGCCCTCGATGCCAGGCGCCTGAAACTCAACCTGCCACGAGCAAATGAAACTGAAGATTGGGAGAAACTGGATGCAAAAATCGTCCAAAGACTCGATGCACTGATAGGGAAAAGCACCCTGGAACACAAACTAGCCACATATGGGGACATTGTGTATGCCACATGTAGAGACGCCTATGGAGCAAAACTACCGAAAGAGAAAACACCTCCAAAGAAATCCAGACGCCAAGAAAAGATGGACAAGATCAGGGTCCAAAAGAAAAACCTCAAGATGCAAATGAAGACCGCACTGCCAGCTGAAAAACAAGGCTTGGAAAAACTGTGGAAAGACCTGAAAGAAAAACACAGTGCCCTCAGCAAAGCGGAATCTGCGAGGAAGAGGAAGAGCAAAAAGAAGAAGACACAAGAGCGCTTCTTCAGAGACCCCTTCCAGTTTGCCAGAACACTGTTTGAGCAGCCAAAATCTGGGACCCTAAGTGTGGACAAAGGAGTTCTTGAGCAGCATCTGAGGAAAACATACTCTGACCCACAGAGCAAAGCACCACTCGACATTCAAGGTCTGGTGTGGCCAACCAACCCTGAGGAACAGTTCAATGGCAAGCCTCCAACGTTGGCGGAAATCAAGAAGGTGGTCGACAAAGCCAGAGCCAAATCATCACCAGGGCCAAACGGAATACCTTACCAGCTTTACAAGAAATGTCCCAAGGTGCTGGAGTGGCTCCACAGGCTGCTGCGATCGGCTTGGAGAAACCAGAAGATCAGCGGCCAGTGGATGACGGCAGATGGTGTGTACATCCCCAAAGAGCAAAACTCAAGTGACATTAGCCAGTTCAGGCCAATATCACTACTGAACGTCGAAGGGAAAATCTTCTTCTCTGTCATGGCAGCAAGGCTGACCAAGTACCTGATGGAAAACAAGTACTTGGATGTGTCAGTCCAGAAAGGTGGCATCCCAGGCGTGGCTGGCTGTGTAGAACACGCCACAATGATCTGGGACGCAATCCAAAAAGCAAAAACAGAAAAGAGAGACCTGGACGTAGTGTGGCTTGATCTGGCAAACGCATATGGATCTGTGCCCCATGAGATGATACAGTTGGCTCTTGAGATGTACCATGTGCCAAAGAACATCCGCGACATGCTCAAGAAGTACTTCAATGGCTTCTCAATGCGGTTCTCTACCAAGGAGTACACAACAGACTGGATCAACTTGGAAGTGGGTATTGCAATGGGCTGTGCAATTTCCCCAATACTGTTCGTGCTGGCAATGGAACTCATCTTGAAAGCAGCAACAAACAACGCGAGACAAACAGACCTTGGCGATGGATACAAGATGCCTCCTCTCAAGGCCTTCATGGATGACACTACAGTGATTTCATCCAGAGAAGACGAGACACGTCATGTGCTGGAGAGGCTGGACGACATAGTTGCCTCATCCAGAATGAAGTTCAAGCCAAAGAAATCACGGAGTCTCTCACTGAGGAAAGGAAAAGTGGCCGGATCTGTGGTCTTCAGTGTTGCCAACCAGGCCATTCCAACAGTCACAGAAGAACCAGTCAAGAGCCTTGGAAGATGGTATGATGATACGCTGAAAGACACACAAAGAGCAAAAGAAACCAAGCAGATGGCGGAGGAAGGCTTGGAGACCATTGACCAGTGTGGGCTCCCTGGCAAATACAAGGTCTGGTGTCTGCAGTTCATGCTGATACCAAAGCTGCTATGGCCTCTGATGATATACGACATCTGCACCAGCATAGTGGAGGCAATGGAAGCCAAAATCAACAAGTTCACAAGGAAATGGCTTGGTGTCCCACCCTGTCTGACTGACATAGCACTGTACTGTCGCCAAGCAAAGCTGAAACTACCCCTGAAATCCATCCTGGAGGAATACAAAGCAGGGAAGATCAGACTTCAAAGCATGCTGGAGGACTCAGGAGACAAGGTGATAGAAGCAATTAAGCCCCAGCTGAAGACAGGCAGAAAATGGAAAGTTCAAGAGGCGATGGATTCTGCAAAAGAAAGTCTCAAGATCAGAGAAATAACAGGACACACACAGACCAACAGACAGGGACTGGGGGTGACCAAAACTGAATGGTGGTCAAAGGCCAAAGGAAAAGCCAAAAGAGACATGATGATTCAGGAGATGAAAAAAGAAGAAGACCAAAAAAGACTCCAAAAAGCAGTCCAGCAGAGCCAGCAAGGGCAATGGACAACGTGGGAGAATGCACTCCAAAGAAGTCTCACTTGGAATGACATTTGGCACATGGCCCCTCTCAGGATCAGCTTCATTCTCAGATCTGCATATGACCTTCTGCCCTCAAATGCAAACCTGGTGAAGTGGGGGAAAACAGACGATCCTGCATGCCCCCTCTGCCATGAAAAACAAACAGTGGAGCATGTCCTAAGCTCATGTAAAGTAGCCCTGGCTCAAGGAAGGTACACATGGAGGCACAACCAAGTGCTCAAAGAAATTGTACAAGTAGTCTGGGCTAGTACCAACACCACAAAAGGGAAAATCAGGACTCCAAAAGCACCCGCAACATTCTTCACGGCAGGAGGCAGCAAATCATGGCCAAGAACAACAGTGCCACTCGAAACATGCAGGCAGAGTCTGCTGGACGGGGCAGATGACTGGGAGTGCACTGCAGACCTCCCAGAATGGAAGAGTCACCCAGAGATCATCAGCAAGAGTGGCATGAGACCAGACATAGTAGTCCACTCTAAGTCAACCAAGCAGCTGATCATGATCGAGCTCACGGTGCCATATGAGAACAGAATGGAGGCAGCTCAAATCTACAAGACTGAAAAGTATGCTGATCTGGCAAACAGCCTGAGGAGAGAAGGCTATCAGGTCAAAGTCCTCACTGCAGAAATTGGAGCTAGGGGGTTTGTAGGAACGTCTGCATACAGCCTCATGAAACAGCTCTCAGTTGCAGGGAAGGAAAAAACCAGAGCCCTGAAAGCAATGGCAGAAGCGGCAGAGAGGTGTTCAAGCTGGATCTGGTCAAGGAGGAACAAAAGTGAACTTCATAAGGCTTAATTTCCCTACAAATATCAGGTGTCCCTGTGGCTCAGTGGTTAAAGCGCGAGTCATTAAGTGGAAAATGAGCATGTCCAGAGGGTCATGGGTTCGAATCCCAGCCATGGCTCGTCCCAAGATGGGAAAAAAAGGGGCAGCAGAGGGACATCCGGAGTCATGAACCGGGTGTGGCCCAACCCCCCTAGAGTGTCAGGAGATAAGGGCCGAAACACTTGCTTGAAGGGGGCTTCTCTTCTGAGGACTCTCTGCTGCCACGCTCTCCACGAGTTTCTTTCTACTTCTTCTTCTTCTTCTTCTTCTTCTTCGTCGTCGTCGTCGTCGTCGTCGTCGTCGTCGAGGTCGTCTTCGTTGTCTTCTTTTTCTTCTTCGTCTTCTTTTTCTTCTTATTCATATTCTTCTTCTCCCTCTACTTCTTCTTCTTCTTCTTCTTCTTCTTCTTCTTCTTCTTCTTCTTCTTCTTCTTGTCTGTCTGTCTGTCTGTCTCTCTATGTCTTGCATCATTGGTAAAGAAGATGAATTATACATACATATTTTTTTTTATTTTGCTGCCCTGCCCTGAGTGATCTTAAACCTACACTTTATTCAGCCCAAACAATACCCGGTTCCACGGCATTTTAGGTTAAGTTTGCTCCTATTGACAAGGCATGATACACTATACATTAAAAAGAAACTAGCCACGTATTTCTATCAGGAGCTTTTAAAGATTGCGATCTGTGACTTCGTAGAAATGTTGCATTTCAGTTTACACAGTGAAGAATGTCTTTTGGTTGATTGATTCTTTGATTTGTGTACATCACTGAATTCTTTCTTTTTTTTTTTTTTACTTTAGTTACGCGTATTTTTCGTTTCAATAAGGAATCTAAATCTTATCTGAATGAAATGTTGAGTTTTTCTTTCAACTTTCTCTGTCTGTCTGTCTCTGTCTGTCTGTCTGTCTGTCTCTGTCTCTCTCCCTCCCTCCACTAGTAGCGGAGCGTCGAGTTCACATTCGCATATTGACGGTTCGAATCCCCTTCAAAGCCCAACATATATGAAAGTCATTTTGGCAACCCACCTTCACATGTTGTGGATCTGAGGGCGGCAGTGGAAGAAAAGCAAACTCACCAGCTCCCCCCCCCCCAACCCTCCCCTCTCCCTACCCCGCATCCTCCCCTTCTGAGCCAGCCTCACCTCAGATACTTTTTTTGTACTCCCAGTTCTTATAGAACAGGGAGTACTGTGTGTCTGTGTGTCTGTCTGTCCGTGGTCAAAATGTGTTCCACTCGCTCCAGACAAAACTACTGGGCCGATCTTTCTGAAAACTTGTAGGTATGTTCATTATGGGTCACGGATGATGCCCGATGTGTTATTTTACCGTTATAGCCGTTACTAACGGCCATAACGGTTTTTCTTCTTTATAGAATGTCTTGGCCGATCTTTCTGAAAATTTGTAGGTATGTTGATTATGGGTCACGGATGATGCCCGAATTTTTTTTATTTTACCGTTATAGCCGTTACGAACGGCTATAACGGCCCATAACGGTTTTTCTTTTTTTTATGGAATATCTCAGAAAGTACTTGGCCGATCTTTCTGAAAATTTGTAGGTATGTTCATTATGGGTCACAGATGACGGCCGATGTTTACCAGAATAGCCGTTATAAAGGCTATAACGGCCCAAAACGGTTTTTCCTCTTTATGGAATATCTCACGCGTATTCAAGATAAACTGGGAGTACGTTTATATGCTTTGCATCTTGTTTTTCTTTCCCACCTTCGGTGCTGACTCCGTGGCATTGCACCCACGCCGCTCCTTCCGACTCCCCTCGTCCACAGCCACAGCCCGGCCCGACCCACTGCAGCCCCGGCACCGGCAATCCACAGAGAGCAGTCAGTGTCAAGTCGTCAAGAGGCAACCCGCTGGAGGAGACACCGGTGGCGCCTGTTCTGATCCAACATACGCAGGGCACCACCTACTAGGCTCCCCCATTGACGACAATAATTGCTTAGTCGAGGAGCCGGCGTGAGTGAGCTCTCCCTCCGGAGGGCGCCACTACGTTCGTCCAACGACAGCCCCCCATGGACTCGCCCATCCCGGTGACCCGGACAGAATCAAACCAAGGCCA
>JAMYXO010003045.1:0-2500 GCA_033310375.1 Conus canariensis | reverse complement strand
GGAGGAGGAGAAGGAGGAGAGAGGAGAAGAGAGGAGAGAGAGGAGGAGGAGAGGAGAAGGAGGAGAAGGAGGAGGAAGAAGAGGAGGAGGAGAAGGAGGAGGAGGAGAGAAGGAGGAGAGGAGGAAGAGGAGAAGGAGAGAGAGGAGAGAGGAGAAGGAGGAGAGGAGGAGGAGGAGAGAGAAGAGGAGAAAGAGGAGGAAGAGAAGGAGAAGGAGGAGGAGAAAGAGGAGAAGAGAAGGAGAAGGAGGAGGAGGAGAGGAGAAAAGGAGGAGAAGAGAGGAGAGGAGAAGGAGGAGGAGGAGGAGAGGAGGAGAGAAGGAGGAGGAGGAGAGAGGACAGGAGGAGAGAGAAGGAGAGGAAGGAGGAAGGAGGAGAAGGAGGAGGAAGAGGAGAAGGAGGAGAAGAGGAGAAGGAGGAATAGAAGAGGAGGAGGAGAGAAGGAGGAGAGGAAAGGAGGAGGAGAAGATGGAGGAGAAGGAGGAGAGGAAGGAGAAGGAGGAGGAGAAGAGGAAGAGGAGGAGGAGGAGAAGGAGGAGGAAGAGAAGGAGGAGGAGGAGGAGGAAGAAGGAAGGAAGGAAGGAAGGAAGGAAGGAGAAAACAACGCAAAGAATGGGGTGAAAAAGACCGCGGAGGAAGAGGACGATGGGGAGAAGCAGGAGATGGAAGAGGAGGAGGAGGAAGGAGGAGGAAGAGGAAGGAAGGAAGGAGAATGAAAGAAGGAAGGAGGAAACAAACAATGGAGCGAAAAAGATCGCGGAGGAAGAGGAAGATGGGTAGGAGGAGGAGGAAGGAGGAGGAGGAGGAGGAGGGGAGGAAGAAGAAGGAAGAAGGAAGAAGGAAGGAAGGAAGAAAAGGAGAAAACAAACACAAACACTGGAGCGAAAAATACCGCGAGGAAGAGGAAGAAGGGAGGAGCAGGAGGAGGACGATATAAAACACATCATTACAAACCAACAAACGAAGAAAAACACAAAAGGGGACGAAGACAAAGACAGGCGAAAGAAGAAGAAGAAGACGACGAGAAGAAGAAGGAACAGGAGAACAGTGATGACGAGGAGCTGATGATTTTAAGATGATGAGCGAGGCCACAATGCCCAAGAAGAAGAAATACGAAAGACAGAAAGATGGGAGAAGATGGAGGCGGAGGAGTAGGGAGGAGGGGGGGGGAGGAAGAGAAGGAGGATGAACAGGAGGAGGAGGAGGAGGAAGAGCGGGACAAGAGGAGGAGCAGGGCGGGGAGAAGGAGGAGGAGGAGGAGGAGGAAGAAGAAGAAGAAGAAGAAGAAGAAGAAGAAGAAGAGAAGAAGAAGAAGAAGAAGAAGAAGAAGAAGAAGAAAAGAGAAGAAGAAGAAGAAGAAGAGAAGAAGAAGAAGAAGGAAGAAGAAGAAGAAGAAGAAGAGAAAAAAAGAAAAAGCAGAGAAGAAGAAGCGAGAGAAGAAGAAGAAGAAGAAGAAGATAAGAATAAGAGGAAGAAGAAGAAGAAGAAGAAGAAGAAGAAGAAGAAGAAGAAGAAGAAGAAGAAGAAGAAGAAGAAGAAGAAGAAGAAGGAGGTGGAGGAGGAGGAGGAGCAGGAGGGACGGGAGGACAAAGAGAAAGGGAACATGTTCTTCGTTCATGGAGATTCACTTCAAGGGCTTTTGTTCATTTGAAAGAAATACTTCTCTCTTCCTTTGGGGTACTTTCTTCTTCCCTTACAGGAAATTTGGCTTTATCTCCATCGAGAGACATCTCTTCCTTTTTCTTCCAGGGAAGTCTCCCTTCACACAAAAAAAAATTCCTTGTTTGTCGTTGTGTGCCTCTTGCCTGCATGCGCGCTGGGTGAACGGGTGCCACAAAAAAAAAAGCAATGATTCGGAGCTTTGACATGTGAATATTTCAGCACAGGGGGCGAAATTAGCCTTCTACTTACTATGTGCTGTCTAGTTCTCCCTAACTTAATAAATAATACTTCCTGGAAGGGTTACAACAAGCGAAACAAGATGCTTGAACACGTGCTCGGATTAATTTATTAAAAAAAAGAAAGAAAAAAAAAAAAAGAGTCTTCAATGCCTATAAAAAAAAAAAACGTCAACAACAATAATTCAAGAACCATGCTCAGCAGACGATAAAATGAAGATTCCATCCTGCTACATCGCACTGAATCGGTTCCTCGGGGTTTTGTTTTCGTAGTGAAAAGAGGAAAGGGGGTTGGGGGAGGGGATGAGGGCGGGAAGGAGAGGGGTGCGGGGGGGGGGGGGGGGCGAAAATGGAAAAGAATGGGGGAGGGGGGGAGAGGGAAAGAGATCTTGCCAGGCAGAAAAACGCGCGCATTCAAGCAGACAACATGGCGAGCACAATCCCTTTCTCTAGGTTCTTGTAATTGGCTTTTCACCAGATGAGGAGAAAGAGATGGAAAAAAAGGAACAACAACAACAACAACAAAAAAAGCAAAAAAAAAAAAAAAAGGCTCGAGAATTAGAAGAGATGAAAATACAACGAGACAGAGAGAGAGAGAGAGAGA
>JAMYXO010003044.1:0-21410 GCA_033310375.1 Conus canariensis | reverse complement strand
TTTTTTGAAAAAAAAAATTTTTAAACATTGTTAATTTTTTTTAAAAAGAGGGCCCCTTGGGTTAAAAAATGATTTTTAAAAAAATTTTTTTTTAAAAATTTTTTTAAATTAAAAAATGGGCATTTTTTTGCAAAATTCGGTTCCCCAAAAAATTTTAAAAAACCCCCTTACAAACCCGGAGCTTTAAAAATTTTAACCCTTAAAATAAAAAACCCAAAAAAGGAAACAAAAAAAGAAAAGGGAAATAAAAAAAAAAAAAATTTTTGGTTTCAAAAAAAATTTATTTTTTTAACCAAAAAGGGGGGTGAGTTTTTTTTATAAAGAGGATTTTTTCCCCCCCTTTTTTAAAAGGGAAATCCAAAAAACCCAAATTTTTTTGGCAAAAGTTTTTTAAAATTTTTAAACCCGTTTTAAAAATTTTAAACCCTTTGGGCCCCAAATTTGGGTGTGAAAAAAAATGAGAAAAAACCTTCCTGAAATTTTCCCCGGTCACCCTTAAACCGGGGCCTTTTTTTTAAAAAAATTTACCCCAAAACCCTTTTGGTTTACCTTTAAAAGGTTTCGGGGGAAAAAAAGAAAAAAAAATTTTGGGAAAAATTTTGGGCCCCTTTTAAAGGAAAAATTTTAAACTCATTTTTTTAAAATAAAAAGGACAAAATTTTTAAATCCAAGGATTGCTTTTTTGGCAAAAAACCCTTTTTTTGGATATTTCAAGGGAAAATACCAAGAAATTTTCCGGGGGGAAAGGGGGAAAAAAAAAAAATTTTTTCCAAATAAAAAAAAATTAAAAAAATTTTAAAAAAACCATTAAACGTTGAAAATTTAAACAAATTTTTTTTTAAAAAAAATTTCTTTATTTTTCAAAATCCCAAAAAAAAATTTTTTGAAAAAAATTTTCGTAAAAATTTTAAAAGGGCAAAAAAAAAAAAAAAACCCCGGGAAAAAAGGGTTTTTTTTTTTTATATTTTAAAGTTTTACATTTTTTTCCCCCGGGGGGTTTTAAAACCCCTTATAAACCATTTCCCCAGGGCTTTTTTTTAATTTTTTTAAAGGAAGCTTAAAATTTTTAAAATTTTGGGTTTAGGGTTTTTTAAAAAAAAAAAAAAAACCCCCAAAAAGAAAAAAAAAGGGGTTGCACATTTTAGGGAAAAAATCTAGCTCTTCAGGTGGTCTCTAATTTAAAACGTAAAGACTTACTCGTTCTAACGGACTTCCCTCTGCGTTGGAGTCTGCTACTGCTGGATATAACCTCAAGAAGCCTCAGTGCGAGATTGTTTGGATTGTACACCTCTGAAATCTGGGACACATAAGTTTTTTGCCTGGGTTCCTGGTCATTCAGCATCCGAAGCAATGAGGTGGTGACCTACATGCTAACTGTTCACGAATAAAGAACTGAAGCAGATTCTCTATCATTAACGCCGATCTCTGAAACAAAGCTCAGGCATATGTCAAAACACCTCTGCAAGATGAGGCACATAACACAGCTCTTACAAATCATCCGAACCTGAGACAGTTGTTTCTAACAATGTTCCCAAGGGTGGCCATAAAGAAGAAAACAGTCCTTGTGCTGTGGGACACAGATCACTCCTTTTACTTTATCTTCGAAGATGAAGAAGCTCCTTGAAACATTCCTGTGATGTAACCACTTACCAAAAAACATGTTCGTATAGAATGTGGGGACTTATACAAAGTCAGATATAAACACGCATAGCAGACTCCATGAAAATCTTTTTCTGAGATTTCTCACTATGTATTGTTGAGTTTCTGAAAGAGATCAAAATTCTCGTCTAAGATTTTACATACGCAAGATTTTAACTATATTCCATTAGTTGTTAGAACAACCTGTTGTTTTGAGTTGATGTGTATTTTTTTTTTACCTATTTTGAGAAGCTGACTTCAACAAGGTACAGTCCTGATATGGCCCTTTTGCGGCTGGCAGAGTAATAAGCAACATCAATCTCTCGTGATAATCGCTATTTACCCCACAGGCCATCATCGTCATTATTATCACAAACACCCATCGAACGGAAAAAACAGTCTATGAAAGACGTCCCCATATAGATTGTGGGTTTATATTTCGGGTTTGTTGCCTGAAAAAACAAAACAAAACAAACAAACAAAAAAACAACAGCAACAAACAAAAAAGTCAGTCGTCACTACTGTGATGAGACAAAGTGAGAAAGAAAATATTACTGATTGTTTCACTTTATTTACAGCTCTGTCCCCCCCCCCCACCCCCTGTCTCTCTCTTTGTCTCTGTCTGTTCTCCCTGAACTAATTTTGATAAAACTATTTCAAATTATTTCTCCCTGTTTCTGTCTCTCTCTGTCCTCTATGTCTCTCTTTTCCCCTCAAGAGCACTCCCGTATGCTTCTTTCTCTCTATATGCATTGATACTTTTTTGTATATATTTCTAAATTCTTTACAGTGAAACATGAATATGCCATTAATTAATAATTAGATAATTAATCTAAGATCATATATCAAGTTGAGAGATGAAACACGTCAGAAGGTGTGTCTGTGTGGTGTGTGTGTTTGTGTGTGTGTGTGCGTGGTGTGTGTGTGGTGTGTGATGTGCGCGCGCGCGGATGCGTGCGAGCGTGCGTGCGTGCGTGTGTAATGGTGCGGTTTGGCCGGGTGCACACGGCCTGCGCTTGATTTCTCCTTTTATTGATATCCAATCAATCACAGCAAGACTTTTCATAGTCCATACCTATCCAGTTTAATTACATTCATCTATAAATTTCATTTTAATTTTCCCTGTTGAAACCCCCACTCTCTCACCAGATGTGCTTCACCTTTCTCTCCGTCACATACCAAACGCTCGCACACCCACCCACACTTTATGCCCTCCTTCCCATCAAGTTTGTTGCCCCGGCTGTGACAGTCTGTTGATTTAGAAGCCATGCTCTGCGAGGAAAATGGACTTTTTGATGCCTGAGAAAGCCTGCTTCAACAGATTTTTTGTTCCCCGACCATTCTCTTGATCGCTCCTGTCTGTCCCAGGGGCTGCAATCTATGGCTGCGCACTGACTTCGGGCGTTTTGGGTTTTTTGGAGTTGAAGTAGGCTAATGCTTCTGCTTTGTTCTTTCTCGCTGTGTTGTCTGTCTCACTGTCCATCGTCATCCCCCCCCTTCTCTCTCTCTCCCCTCCTCTTCTCTCTCATATGCCACATTTCCACCATTCTAAAACAGACTGAGTGGTAGCCATTCGAAAGATCGGACTCTATCTTCATGTTCTTTCAGCAAAACAGCAAAGAATGTGGACTAAACCTATAATTTTAAGAATTACAGTCTTGCTCGTTGTGTTTTGTTGGCTATCCAAAATATCTAAACAAAAGTTTCTCTTTCTTGAAAGTACGAAATATATGTTTATGAAAGATCTTGTCTTCACATGAGGTTGAAAGTGTGTTACGAACAGTGTTCATGTTATTTGATCTTGGTCTCAATGACCAGTGGCAGTCCATTCAAGTGTCATTTCTGCTCTCTCTCTCCTCTCTCTCGTCTCTCTCTCTCTCTTCTTCCTCCTTCCGGTCCCTAAATTCCTTCGTCCTGCATCTGCAAAATGAAAAAAACCACTACAAGCCCCCATGTCCCTATTTCACGCACCAACCCATCTCCCAGACAGCCGGCCATCTTCCCATCCCCACCACTGTGTTTGGAGAGTTGGACGAGGAAGGAAAGTGCGATGGGACCAAAGACAACAGCTGAGCGGTTCTTCTGTATGTTGATCGCATTCACCGCGCTGTTAATAGATTGAGGCGAAGCAAAGGAGGGAAGAGGAAGAAGAAACTCTGGAATTTCTCCTGTAACCTCATCAGTGTGGGCTGATAGTGCCATGCTGCGCTCCTGTCATTTGTGCTCCTCTCTCCTGTCCTGTCTGTCTGTTCTGTCTCGCTCACTCCTTTCCCTCCCTGCCCCCTTCTCGATTTTGTGCAAATCGAATTTGAACGTCTAGTTGCAGTCTCGATTAAGAACATTTGGGAACGGCGTAAAATTTTTTTTTTTTCTTTTTTTTAAGAAGAAGAATGAAGAAGAAGAAGAAAAGAGAGAGAGAGAGAGAGAGAGAGAGAATAGAGAGAGAGTGGGCGCACGCTTTTTAATAAATTTTTAGATGCTTGGCAGAGGAGAGGTAGACGAGGTTGAAATCAACAAAAAGATAACCACACAGGAACCGGCCACTGGGATCCTGGCTATGATTTCTATCACCCTGCCTCCTCCACCCAGTCACTAGCCCTGTCCTGCCCCTTTTGTGAGATGTGTGCGGAAAAGTGGGGAGCCAGAGGGATGGGAGGGGCGAAGGGAGGGGCAAAAGGACGCGTAACCAAAAGTTACGAGTAGGTCAGAGGATTGGGAGACTACGAGGATAGTGAGACATCGTTGCTGACACATCCGAGAAGGGTATGATTCACTCGTCCTCCCACGTCCCTCTCTCCTCCTCTCGTCTACTCTCTCTCTCCTCCACTCAATCCTCTGTGTGTCTGTCTCTAACCCCTCTTTCTCTCCTCCTCACCACTGTCTCCTCCTTTATCAGTGTGTGTATTAGTCACTCTCAATCTAAGGAAGCACCTTCGTGTAGATGCAGGATGACTTACAACTCTGCTATCCTATTAATAACGTGTTCAATGTGGATTTTCAGTCTGCTTGTCGTTTTACTGACCACTGCTACATTCACACAGACCACACACGGGCACAACACGACACACACGGGGCACGCACAACACACACACACACACACACACACACACACACACACACCACACACAACACACACACACCACACAACACGACACAAACACACACAGATGGATAAACACACACACAATGACAGAACAGAAAAACACATACTGATTAATAATTTACCATTTTTCCTTTTGAAAACATTTTTTCCCCCTTTTCATATGACAATACTCGATCGCCTCCAACAAGACGATCGATATACTCATTGCCACGAACTTCATGTCCGGGAGCAAATTTCTTTCACCAACGCCTGTGAAAATGGCTCGTCTGGAAGTTCACAAAGAACCAGTGAAGCGTTACTTTCCTGCGCAGATTATCCCAGCTGTGCTACGGAGCCTGCCGATACGATACCTCGACATCAACGCCCCAAGGTCCAGGGACCGTGAGGGAAAGAAACCAAAGTGACCCCCTGGACGCAGGCCTTTGAAGGCCACAAGATCTGGACGATTTCATGTTTTATCAATGAGAGACGAGCTTCGTGACAATGGTGCCGCGGGAAGTTTCAATTTGGCTGAAACTTCATGACATGGCTTCACGCTTCCCCGGGCATTATTTCCTTCATCATTCATCACTACGGCCCTATGAACTCAAAATTTCATCACATGATGGAACGATGTTAACCCTCGAAACAGCTCCTGTAAAATTTGAATATACAGCTTACTTTAAGTTTTTTTGAATTATTGGTGTGGTGTGTGTGTGTGTGTGGTTGTGTGTGTGGTGTGTGTGGTGTGTGAGTGATATATATATATATATATAATAATATAAATATATTTAATAGAGAGAGAGAGAGAGAAGAGAGAGAGAGAGAGAGAAGCAATAAACAGATAGACAGGAACACTACACTGTTCTGCGTGCTTCACCAACCCAGAGGATGACAGGATAACAAGTGTCAGATTTCCTTTCTCACTTTGTCTGATTACAAGTTGAGTGACAGACTGGCTACATCGTGGGGTGTTTTTTTTTCACCGACAACCAAGAAACTTATCAACAAAACCTATGTGCAACCTCCTTCATTCTGTTCTTTCAGTTCGATGGCATGCTTTGCTAACGATGAGGGACTTATGGCCTGTGGTGTAAGTACCATTATCACAGAGAGATAATGTTGCTTACAGCCCAGCCTACCGCAAAGTCCAAACCAGAGCTAATCATTTTTTAAAAAATCGAAATCTCACAAATAGGTAAAGAAAAATACACCCAACGGATCATAACCGATTTTCTATTAAAAAAAAAAACCCACACAAATTTCATTAAAACTTTCTTCTGAAAAACTAGATTTGAGCTCTTTCACAATACTCACAACACATCGCTGGGCACCACTTGTCCCGACATCCGTTAGGCTCCACACATTCTATAAGAACCATGTTTATTGTGAGGGTGTACACTGCAAGCAATGCATCACGAGCTTCTTCACCTTTTAAAAGACAAGAGGTAGGTGTAGAAGGAGTGGCTTGTGTACAAACGGTACAGATCGTTTCTTCTTATAGCCGCCCGTGGATTATGGAAAAATTTCTCAAGGTTGGATAGATTTGGACAGCTTTTACTGTGTGCGAGTCCATTCCTCTGCCAGAGGCTTTTGACGTAGCCTGAGCTTTGGTTCAGATGTGTGAGAAGGTAGAGAAACTGTCAACTTATTTAGTTGTGGTATTCTTAATAGGTTGATGAACCCACCTCATTGCCCGTATTGCCGACTTGACCAGGACCCAAATAAAGTAAAATTATGTTTGTATGCAGAGTTTCAGGAGCAGTGTACATTGAAATAATTTTCAACACTGAGGGTCCTTAAGGTTACGGGGGCAACTGAACTCCAAAACAGAAAAGAGTCCAACCGAATGACGGTCTTTTCTGTTTTGCTTTAGAGACCACTATGAAGAGCCAGGACCAATGCGTCAGCTCAGCATTGTAGATGGAGCTGTCTGTGGGAATGTGTTTAGAACATCTCTGAGATGGAGCTGTTGCGCAAAATGCAGCTGATGTAACCCCTCTCTTCAGATTGGAGCCAAGCAATAAATATCGTAAGGAAGATGGAGATATTTGGAACAAAATTGGCTAAAAACGATTTGTATGCACATGTTTTTTGATGGTGTCTTAATGATATGAAGCCAGATCAAGCGGATCTCTGGGTAGGAAAGCCCATTGTGATCATCAGGAAACTTCAGACGATCACACTTGACTCCAAAGTCTGTCCTGGTCACCTGCACTGTCCAAATGGAAGAATAAAATTCCTAAGAGTGGAATGGTCCTTGGGTGGACTTTAAATTCTTGAAGAACTTTGGGTCAAAAACACAGTCACAAGCAGGGTTTGAAGTTCAGAGAAAGAAGCCTAATTCAAGAAAGGGTATCTCAGAACAGCGCTCAGCACATATTACTTGATTACCGTTAAAATGACATTCAACTTTCAACATGTTTAAGCATCAGCAACTCTGACTTCTCGCACAATACTCATCCTCTCTGAGCAATTTTCTGAACATTTTATTTCTTTGTATCACACTCACTAAAACCTATTCTTCTTTAGTTTCCTCTAAAATTGTCTCGGTTTCTTTGACTTACTCTTCGGTCTGTGTAACTTCCTAATCTGATTAATTCCCTCCACTGGGTCTCTAAATTGTCGTATTCATGTTTTGAAAAGTTTAATGTCTGTGGAGCACGCAAATATCACGAAATCATTGAGCGGGACGATGTACGACGCATATGTGTGTGTGTGTGGTGTGTGTGTGAGGTTGTGTGTGTGTGTGTGTGTGGGTTGTGTGTGTGTGTGTGGTGAGCTAGCGCGCATGTGCAAGCATGCGTTTTCCAGCAAGTATGTAGCGACGCACCGTGTGTGTGTGTGGGTGTGGTGTGTGTGTGTGTGTGTGTGGTGGTTGTGTGTGTGTGTGTGTGTGTGAGAGTGTGTGTGTGTAGAGAAGAGAGAGAGAGAGAGGAAGAGAGAAGAGAAGAGAGAGGAAATCAAGTCTTCACAACAGTAAGCAGCGATGCCCACTCTCACTCCTCAGCTGGCAATTCTCTGTGGCAGACTCCAAACTCTGCATTACCCAACGTCTTCCGCATCCTCTCTACTCCCCTCCCCCCTCCCCACCCCCTCCACTTACCACACACTTCCCTCTCCCTCCCTTCCGCCCTAACCCCCCTAAAAATGAACAGAACATGGCTTATGGAATGGCTGGTAAGAGGGAGGCAGGGAGGGGGATGATTAGAAAATTCTATAAAGTAAGGATAACCAATGTACTCTGTGAAGCTGTTTTACTGATTTCATCCTTCTTCTTCTTCTCTCCAATGCCACAAGCATACTTTTAAAAAGTAACAAAGGAATTTTGGTGCGGTGCGCTCTCTCCTCACCTTTTTCTTTCTTCTTTTTTTAATTTTTAATAAAATTTACGCTGTTAGCCCAATAACGTCTTAATTGAGACATGCAACTAGAACCGTTCAATTAGATTAGTATATAATCAAAGAGAGCATGGAAGAGAGAGAGAGAGAGAGAGAGAGAGAGAGAGAGAGAGAGGAGAAGAGAGGAAGAAGAGAGAGAGAGAGAGAGAGAGAAAGAGAAAAGAGAGAAAGAGAGAGAGAGAAGTTAGCACTGCACTATGACCCCACCCTGAGAGACCAGCCAAAGAAAATTCCGGAGCTCTTCTCCCTCTTATATCCCTCCTTTTGCTGTCGCCCTAAATCCTATTCAGAGACGCAGTAAATGCAATCACACACAGAAGAAAAAGCTCAGCTGTTGGTCCTCGATTCCCCATCGCACTCCTTCCACGTCCAACTCTCCACACACGTTGTGGTGGCGGCAAATGGCCGGCTGGTCTTGGGAGATCGATTTAAGCTGGACGGTGCGTGAAATAGGACGTGAGGGCTGTGGTGACTTTCTTTTGTCTCGGAAATGTCCAGAATGATGAGGAAGGGAAGGATGAGAACAGGAGAGAGAGAGAGAGAGAGAGAGAGAGAGAAAGAGAGACAGAGACAGAGAGAGAGAGAGAGTTGAATATTAGGCTACTGACCCTAAGACAGGATCAAATAACAAGAACGCTATTACTATATTACATATAAGCATTTATATATTTTATACATAGATATATTACGTGTATAGATATTTAAACATAAACTTGCTTTGAGACGGAGGATTTTAATTTTACTGGACAGCTACATAAAGAGTGTAAATGTGAACGTTTATTGGTGATTGAATATCATTATTGAACGAGTGCCCGACATATAATGCGTTACAATAACCATACTTACTACATTTTACTGTAACAGAAGATCACGTTTATCAGTTTTGTAAAACTGATGTCAGAAGGTAAAAAAAGGACTTTCGAAGCTTGCAACAGTTTGTGAAACAATGGGAAAAGTTCTATAATCCATTTATTTATTTCTTTAATAGCCATCATTTATGTGAATATGTGTGTTTTAGATTTAACGTACACAAAGACAACTTGACATTTTTTATATCAATGTTTGTTTAATTTTGTTTATCCTCTATGCATGTTTTGTTTATTTGAAATCCTTCCATATTCCAAAAGGGGTAAAAGGATTTCATTCCAAATTCAGGTTTTCTCTCTCTCTCTCTCTCTCTCGTTCTCATCTCGTTCTCAATCTCTCTCTCCTCTCTCTCTCCTTCCCTCTCTCTCTCTCTCTTGCGCTCTTTTTTTCTCTCTTTCTCTCTCTCTCTGTCACCCTTTCTCTCCCTGTGTGGTCAATCTCCTGTTTCTCATACCACACCCTCCCAACTCTCCTATTCTCTCTCCTGCTAACCGCTCTTTCTCTGTCCCTTGCCCCACTCCACTCCCTTCCCTTCACCCTCCTCTTTCAACCCTCCATCCATTGTTTATTCTCTCTCTTTCTTTTGAAGATGTCCCTCTGAGGTTAGTAAATCAAAGAAAAACACTATTTGTACGTCGAATAGCTCTCGCTCTCTGTCTTCCCACCCTAACCTCCCTTTCTCCTCTTTGAAGTCGTCCTCGTGAAGACAATTGGTTAGATCGAAAGAAAAGCAAACGCATCTGCCTATCCATGACCGTGCCTCCTAGATGGGGCAAGGGTTGAAATAAAAAAGAGCAATGTTTATTAAAACCTGACTTTTACAGGTCATGCTTTGATAAGGGAAAAAAGCAATGTTTATCTTACGGACCCATCCCCCCCCCCCCCCCCCCCCCCACAACTTCACATCCGTCTCCCCACTTTCGGAGCAATGACCATAAAAGAAAAACCTTTACGTCGATCCAATAGGCTGTTGTCTTGGCCATGCTACATTCTAACTAGGGGCGGTACAAAGTGATCGCGCCAACGCAGCAGCCCTTCCTTTGTGGGCTGGCACAACCGGGACGAAATGGCTATCGCTGGCTCCGGCTATTTGCACCTGTACCTCTTTTGTGAGAACCTGAAACAAAGACCGAGGCCCCACTGGAACTGCTCCTAAAGTTTCTGAATCGAACTTTTTTTCCCCTTTCACACGTTAGTTTTAAGCCGATCATAACAAGGCTCTTTGAAGAACTGTTCTACACTTAAAAAGAAAAAGACAAGGGCTTCTCCATCATACTCTCTTCCCTCATCGACATACACAATAGCATACACAACGATCTGTAATGTATCTATGTAAGGCAGATAAGCAATAAGACAGATAATACAAGCCGTCAGTGAGTACTCCCAGCTATTGCATTGTTATCGCAATGGAATTTGGTGAAACATGAATGATATTCAAATGCAACTGAAAGATGTAAAGAAGATCATAAAGGCAAATAGCATAATGGAACAGTTAGTGTCAAATCCAGTAGTTAAAACTCTCTCTATCTAGTTTGTCCAATAGCGACATAAAAACTAGCACACTGCACACACTATGACACAAAAAAAGTCTAAGGCCTGTTTGGAAGAAAGACATGCCCATGGTCACTAAGGGGCAAAAAACTGTAGACTAACAGTAAAGAAAGAAAAAAAAAAGCAGTCACAGACAGTGGATAGGAAAGGGAATAACTAGTTCAGAATTTCCGTACCCTGGGAATACAACTAACATGACAGACGTTTACGGCATCCCAAATAAAAAAAGAAAAAAAAGTATACAGATTTTCATGAACATACGATAAAATGGATGACAAACGCAGGTAACAAGAAAATGTCCCAGTAATGAAGAGAAAAACTGTAATAATTTAAAAAAAAAAGAAAAATCGAAGATAGGACAGAAAAAAGATTAATTAACAAAGCGCAGAAGGTGGGGGAGGGAATTCACATGGAAAAGACATCCCCATAGCCACACCTCCCCAACACATACAGACCCGACAGACAGAATGACAGACAGACAGACACACACTCACACACACACAACACACACACACACACATACACACCCTCCCTCCGTCGCTGGCATCCTCACGGGAGTGAAGTCTAAATGAAAAAGAACCACGAGACAGACTCACAGCGGGGATGAAAATGTTCAAACCATAGATATAAAAGAGACGGGATAAGTATCATGCCATGTCACTAAGTAAGACTTCTACTACTGGCACAAATTGAAGGTATTTCACAACTTCCTGTCTACTCCGAGTGGCTCTCTGTCTGCACCTGTTGATTGCTGACCGTCTGTTAGCAATACTTTGCATTACAGTGTCAGACTGCAAACTAATGAAGCACACGCAAGTGGTTCTGGCGCTCTCCTATCCAGACTGACCCAGCCCGACGTTGCTTAACTTCGGTGATCGGACGAGAACCGGTGCGTTTCAACGTGGGGTTAATGGCCGCTCGCGCGGACAAAGACAATTTGCAGGGCGTGGCCCGACCTCACTGTAACAGCAGACAACACGAAGCCTGGCTTACTTGGTTTCCCGAGCGTGCAGCCCAGCCATCCTGACCAAATTCTCTCATGGCGCGCATGACTGTGGGGCTTCGGAAGCGGTTAGGGACCTGCGTGAGTAAATTAGATCTTACAAAGGCCGAAATCAAGGAGAGCGACGCGAGGCCTTCGTCCTGTCCTTTCTACATCTTTGTGGACTCCTACAGAAGACCATTTACTTCATTATAAGTGACACAGCTTTCTAGAAAGTCTGCTAAAGGTTCACTACACAGTAGAGATGTCCGGATGTACTGTTATGTTCATCTTATCATCGTATAGCAAACTATGGCAGCGCCACGTTGACCTCGTGTGCTCTTAGGATGAAAGTCACTGTACTTGTACATTTCTGACTCAACATGCGAAAACAAATTGCCGCGAGCGCGCCGCGTGCGTGTGTGTGTGTGTTGTGTGTGTGTGTGTGTGTGTGTGTGTGATGTGGTGTGTGTGGAGTGTGTGCGTGCGCTGTGTGTGCGTATAGTAAACGGTTCTGCATGCATGTATGTGCATCTTATGCGCATGTGCGCTTCTGCATGCATGCATGTGCGTGCGCCGCCCGCGCACGTGAGAAGAGAGAGAGAGAGAGAGAGAGAGAGAGAGAGAGAGAGAGAGAGAGAGAGAGAAAGAGAGAGTGTGTGTTGAACGCGGCGCGTGCGTGCAGCATGCGTAATTGCGTGTGGTGCGTGCGTAAGTGCATGCGAGCTTCTGTGTGCCGTGAAAATAAATTTAACATCCGTGCTTACAGTTTTTTTTTAATTTTTTGACACCACGTTTTTTATTTGAGCGAAAATATCATTGCGATCAGACCCATTCATCCATTCCCTGCCGCGAATATGTCACTTAACATGTAAGATGAAAACAAATACGAGAAACTGCACTCAAACACGAAAGAAACAGACTCCACTCACAATGTGACGTCGCAACATTAACCACACCATCTTTTCCATGAAGACAGAAAAGTTCTTCCAAGGTTACGAAAAAACAAAAAAACAAAAAGAAAGCATAATCTACTCACGTCCCCCCAGCGGCCCACGGCGTCGACCAGGTCATGTCGGCCCATGACAGATTTCCACGATGCACTTGTTCACCGCCCGCTACTCCGTCCGGGGGCGTCAAATTCTTCCTCCGCGATGCGCAACCAGCCAAGGGAGCGAACCGCAAAACCTCACCGTCCCCGGCCGCCGCTCGTTCCTCCCGCATCCCCCTACCCCCTCGTTGGTGCCTGTGGCTCGAGAGGTGATACACTGGCCACAGAGAGCGACACATTATGTTGTGGGGGTAATAGGTGATAGTAAACGACACACACACACGACACACACACACACAACACACACACACACACACACCACACAGACAGACACACACAAACAACCTCCCTCTCTCTCCGTATATATCATAAATCAATCTCCTCTCTCTCTCTCTCTCCTCATCCTCTCTCTCTCTCTCTCCTCTCTCTATAATATATATATATATGTTTCACACACATACATACACACGAATACAAATTCGCCTCTGTTGCTCCGTGGTTACAAATTTTTGCAAGATGAAAAGGTATCCAGATGGCACAACAAACTGCTGCGCGCTCACCGCATACGAGTCCATAATCGTAACTGGTGCTCGACTTCAGTATGAGAAAATAAGTTAACTGGTGATAATTGAAACATGTTTTCATGAGTATTACAAGAGTAGTTATATCCCTATCATGAAAAAGACAACGGGTTCACTATTTAATAAGAATACGAAACACCGTTCACTCTTACAATAACGACTGAAGATTACTGTACAGGAACGTGTCTCAGGAACGTGTCAATATAAGAAACATTTTTCTAAATCGATTGTCCTTACAAAAAAAAAGAGTAGCAAAAACACAAAACAAACCATACTGTAAAAATGTAAACATACATTCGTCAGCCGATTCTAACAAAATCCCCAAAAATGAAAAAAGAAGAAAGGATGAAGCCTAAAAAACAGGAACAAGCACCATGAAGCCCGATGTTAACCGAAAAGGAAGGAAAAGCAAAACAGGAAACCCAGAAGAGAAAGAAAGATAAAAAAAAGCACCACGGAAAAAGGAGGAAAGAAGGAAGTATGAGGGAAAGAAAAGGAAAGGAGGAAGAAAAAGGCAAAAAGAAAACCAGAAGAATAAAGATAAAAAACCAACAGGGAAAAGGAGGAAGAATAAGAATAAGCGAAAGAAGAGAAAAAGGAGTACCAAGGGATGAGAAAACAAGACAAGGACGAAAAGGAAAAGAAGCAAGATCCCCCGGCTGGAGGTCGGTGGGTCAATTCAGTCAAGAGCCACTTATACAGGTGAATTTTTCGGGCCTATGGCAGCTCGTACTTCCACTGAGTTTGCAGCAGCTACATCGGAAACACATCCCATTTCATCCACAAAATGGAATGCATCTGTGTAACCAAATTCCTGATCATAACCGCGGTTTTCCTGTATCTCTCGGGACTGGCTTAAGCCGATATATGAACGAAAGCCGTAGAGTATAGCCGTGTCATGTAGTCTCAGTCCAGAATGGACTTGAACAGTGTATTTTCATTATCCTCATCGATCAGCATAGAACGACTCAACTCTGTGCCCTTCACGCTCTGCCTCATGTAACCTCACTCCGATTCTTCCCTATGTTCTATACCCTTGGAAGAGTTCGTGTCCAAGGGTGGACACGCTGGACGACGTGGAGGCACATCTCTAGAGGCTAAGGCTTACCTCATGCTGGTTCGTCCGCGACTAAGCAGTCCACTGTTATCAGTGGGGGGCATAGTAGGTGTGTCCCCTGCGTATGTTGGACACAGCAGGCACACAACGAACGTCACAGAAGTGATACAGCACAGAGTGCAATGTCTTCTTAGTGGAATGCCTTATGACGACTGACACTGACTCCTCCCTGTCGAACTGCGGGTGCGGCGCTGCGACCGACAAAGCGCGGTTTACCATGCGTCGAATAGGCAGGAATGAGCGACGAGGCGGTAATGCCACAGTAATGGCAACCAAGATGACAGAAAAAAAAAAGCTGGAGGTGGAAAAGGAAACGAAAAGAAAGTCGAGGAGGAGGCGGAAGAGGAGGAGAAAACAGAGAGAAAGAAAAAACAGATCCAACAAGACAGAATTGTGGGAGTTGCACAGGCGGATGAGAAGGAGGAAAGACCAGAAGAAAGTAAAGAAGACAGGGGAAAAAAACAAAAAAACAGCCTTTATGACAGAAGGCTGACGAAAACAGACAAGAAAAAAAGGAGGAAAAGTTCAAGAGGGAGGAGAAGAAAAGGAGGGGGAGGAAAAGGATGAAGAAGAGCCTGGGTCCCATGGTACTGACAGAGTCTGCAGCAACGAACTGGCGGCGTACAGCAAGGCGTGGCCTCAAACTCCTGTAGGTGTCGCTCTGTGCTGGAAGCTCGACACTGGTCGGGTGGAGGCCACGAGCTTCACTCCCCCCTGAGAACCTCTGCAACCAAGAAAAAACCAATATATTGACGTATTGATTGTGGTGATCGATTATTGAATTGAATGGGTGAGTGGTCGGGGGGACCGAAAACCTTTGATTTTCGCACACAGCCCTCCCGTGGTCGAAATAACTACTCGTCAACCACGAAGGTTCACAGTAGGTTATTGTGTGAGCTGATGGATTATAGACAGAGTGTGACTGAGACTCTCTTTGACTTCAATTATCCCCAAGAAACTCCCCAGTCGAAAACAAGGACAGATTTTTGTGACTGATTTTGACTGAGTTACTGATGCAATGAACTCACCCCCTAATAAGTCTATTAACTGACAGAGTTAACCGGTGGAGTAAATAATTTTGAGAAAAAGAGATACGGATCGATTGAAACTCTATGGTTGGTTGAAGGCACTCGTACACTCATTCCATAACTCTGTGGCCAAGTGACCAAGTACCCCGTGCTGGTCAAAGTGATTGAACTGTAGAAAAAATGATATCTTCAGCTGATCGATTGACTGGGATAACCGTCATTAAAAACATGTAATGGTTTGGATGACAACTCACTCGTCCTTGGGAAGTAATTTTAAACCAAGAGGATCACTGACTGACCAGAATGAGAGACTGATGACCTACTCTTGTGTGCTTAATTGATTGAAATCGATTGCTTGCACCTGCTCTAATGCCTGACTGACCTGTGACGGGGATGTAGGAACAACGGCTCACGGGTAGCTACTCTGTCCTGCAACAAAGAAAGCTGACTTTTCTCAAAGACTAAGAAAATTTTATCGTGAATAAAACTTGGCATTAGGAAAATCCTAATCATCAAAAAAAACACACTGATCTGACTGAATGTTCTGAGTTATGTAACCATCCATTAGACCGGATTACATGATTGGAAAGATTGATCTTGAAGAGACGAAACCGAGCTCCTCTCCTTGCAACTCACAAACAGTTCCTACGCCTTGAGATTAATTTTTTCTATCGATCGGTACAAAAAAAAGCTGCATTAAATAACTTCTTGTGATGACTGAAAATTGTTTGTGCCAATTCCGGCATACACCGTGATCACTCATCAACTCATGCTTTTATCACTGTTTCCAGCAAAATTTAACTGTACCTGAATCACAATACTAAGAAAATGTGTAGTTTGTTCCTACTGAAAAACATTGTAAAAATGAATGTTTTCACAACAGACTTGCGATCTTTCCCACCCACACGCAAACTTCATAGGCCTATATGGAGTAGCCCAGGAAAATCTTGTAATATCTGAAGGGGCCCCCGGGGGGAATGGAAAAGGGGAAAGGAGGGAGGGAGGGAAAAATGACAGTGTGGACCCGACCACCCAAAGCCCCCCCCAGGAAAAAGGAAAAAAGGGGAAAAAAAAGGGGAGATGCCCCAAAAAAAAGAAAAGAAGGAAGGGAGAAAGAAAAAAAACGGCAAAGACTTAGGGGGACCCCAAAACAAAAGGGGTGAAAAAGGGGCAAGGGCCCCCCGAAAAAAAGAACAAGGACGAGAGGAAAAACCGATCAAAAAAGGGGAAGGGGGCCCCCCCCTTTTTGGGGAAGAAAAAAAGGGATAGGAAAGGGAAGGGAAAAAAAACCCCCACGGGGACGGGATGCCCGGGGGAACTGAGGGGGGTTTTTAGGAAACCCGGCAGGGGGGGAAAAAAAGGTGAAAAAAAGAAAAAAAAGGAAAAAAACGGGCAAGGAACAAAATAAAAAAGAAAACAACGTTGAAAGCTTTTATTTTCCCCACCAAGACCAAAGGGAAGGACGAGGAAAAGAAGCCCCAAAAACCCAAGAGGGGAAAAAAGGGGTTTTTTAAAAAAAAAAGCAAAAAACCGGGGGAAAGGGAAGGGGCCAAGTCCCAAAAAGGTAACCAAAAAAAGCCAGAAAAAAAAAACCCCGAAAAAAGAAAAGGGGATAAAAAAGGAAAAAAAAAGGGGGAGGTCAAAAAAAAAAAAAAAAGGAAATAGGGAGAAAAAAAGAAATTTTTTTCCAAATTTTTTGGGAAATTCCAAAAAGGAAGGCTCAAGGACATTTTAAAGCCCACGGACATAATCCAGAGAGAGAGAGGAGAAAAAGAAAGCGGGAGGAGAGAGAGAGAAAAAAAAAGGAAGAATTTTAAAAAAAAAAACTTTCAAAACCGGGTTATTTTAACCCTTTAAGTCAAAAATAAATTCGGGGAACTTTTTTTCCTAAAATTTCCCCCTAACCCGGGGGGAAAAAATGGGGCTGCGATAATCCCACCCCCCTTGTCGCCTGCAAAACCCCCGGGGGGCCCGGGGGGGTTTGGAGCCGGTTTTCTAAACAAGAATGGCCCCTTTTTCAAAGGTTTTTTTTGGAAGGGGGCCAGGGTAGGGGGGGAAAGGAGGGAGGTGGGGGGGGGGGAAAGGGGGTTTGGGGGACGGGGGGGGTTTTTTGTGGGTGCTTTTGGGTTTTGGGGTGGGGGGATTTGTTAAAATCAATATTTGTGATTCGACTGACAAGGGCAGATGCCAAAAATTTATTCTCTTTTCTCTCTCTTCTGCCCCCTTTTCCCCTCTGTGCCCAAACACCACGCGCGCGCGCGCGCGCCGCCTTTTTGTGCTGCACAAACACAAAGTCATAGGAAACCCCCCCCACACCACCACCACCCCTGCTAAAAACCCAACCCTTTTGAAAAAAAGAAAGATCAGCCGTTTTTCATTTGGGGGTCAGGCGTGGTAACCGAGCAAACCGTCTTCGTTTTCCTAAAAAAAAGGGGAAAAAACCCGGTACGCAGCGGGTTGATGGAACGACCCCACACCTCCTCTCCCCCATGAAAAGCACTCAGGGCCTGGCATTGCCCCTTTAGCAGCGTATACGGGGACCCTGGGCAGGTCCAACGGGGAAAACGCTCATCTTTAGGCGAGATGGGGGCAAAAGACCCCAGAGCTCACGTAGACCCCGACCCCAAGAGGATTAAAAGACGGCGATGACTTGATTTACATTTAAACTTGGGAGAGGAACAGTGACAGCAGTGATTTGATTTACCTAAACTTGGGAAAATCACAAAGACAGCAATGACTTCTTTTTATCAGCCCGGGGAGGACATAGAAAGGGTGACTTCTTCATATTTTACCTGGGAAAGTCATCAAAAACGCAATGACTTGATTTATTATCTCTGGGAGAAGAAAATTTTCAATGGGTGCGATTCATAACCCCAACGTGGGAAAGTCATCCAAGTGGCTTTATTTTTTTTATGTATTAATCTGGGAGAAAAAATAGCCAAGGTGATATTTACCTTAACCTGGGAAAGTCACCAAAAAAGAATGACTTGATTTTAAAATCACCTTGGGAGTAAAAATAGATAAGCTGACTTTCATGCTTAGCCTGGGAAGTCTCAAAACAGCCATGGCTTGATTTTCATATCAATCTGGGGGAGGAGAAAATAGCTGGGGACTTGTTGTACCTCAACCTGGGAAAGTCACGAAAAGTCATGGCTTGATTTTTTGTTTTCAAACTGGGAGGGCATAGACATGGGGACTTGTTCGTACCCAACTGGGAAATCATCGAAGACCGTCTGGCTTGATTTTTGTATCGTCTGGGAAAGGCATAGACATGGGACTCTGTTGTCTCAACCTGGGGGGAAATCATCGAAGCAGCGATGCTTGATTTATATTCACCCTGGGAGAGAGACATGACCAAGTGCTTTTCAGACCCGAACCGCAGAACATTTAAAGACAGGGTGACTTCGTTACAAACTCAATCTGTGCGGAGTTAAAGACGGACAATCTGATTTATATCGCAGTTAGGGAAAGGGTTCCAAGACTGTTTTCCCCTTGGTCATGCTTTAGTGGGTACGAGAATCAAAATCCATGGTGACTTGATTTATGCTTCAACCAGTGAGAGGAATTATAGCACTGGTCAGCTGATTTGTACATCAAACTTGGGAGATCAGTCAAAGACAGCGTTGACTTTTTTTAAAGCTTCTGTCAGCCAATTACAGCATAGTGACAAAGGGTTCAATTTGCCTCGAGGATCAGTCTGAAAAACTCTCATTAATCAAGCAAAAGACATTAGCTGTCTTTCAAAATGGCATGGACGCATGTTCGTGCGAGGCGGTTGTCCAACTTTGTCATTCCCCCGTCCACCCCCCCCCCCCCCCCTCCTCCTTGCTACCTCATTCATTTTTAGTCTTCAAACTTGCTGATCGTGCAACAACACTGGCCACTTCTCCTTTCCCTCCTGGGGTTTGTTTTCGATCGACGTTAACAGGGGTACGAATACTATTCACAAGAAAAAGTGGGCTGGTTATTGACTGACCAGTGCCATGTCCACTGGCGCAATGGTGATTTAGCTGTTGTTTATATTCGTCAAGCTGCTTGTTTTCTTTCATGTTCTGCAATGCATCGGTTTTCATTTAATAAAAAAAAAGACTCATTCTAATGTTCAGTGTGTTTGTCTTTGGTCCCTTTTCCCAGTATGAAGGCAACAACGAGTAGTAAATTAAACTGATACAAATTAAATGTTTAGACTATTTTTGGCATAGGAGTTTATGTAGAATGATTATGTGTAACTGTATATCACCAAAAAGTTTAGGATGACAGGGTAGTATGCAAATAAAAACCAAGTTCTTGTGAAAAAATGTGTGTCTATAGTGTAATTTTTTTCCATTTTCTTCATTTTTCTTCGTTGATTTTTTTTTTTCTCTCTCCTTTTCGCTCTTGAAATACCGCTATAAATTTCCTGGTCCATGTGGATCTTACTGTACATTGTAAACTTGGGAATGAAAACCACTTAAATTCGTTCTTACCGAGTCAGCTGATCACTGACGAAAAGTGAACACTCCAATTGCTTCAGGTCACGCGAAATCGATCCCCCCAAATAGGCCTTTTCACCTGTAATCAAGATTAAAGGAGGTAATCGGACAAAAACTTGGCACTGCTCTACTGCTCTTGATGTGACGTCATTGATCGTGTACGCTCGGCACTGGCTACTGAAGAGAATGAGATCAATCCCGCCCATCTAGCTATCGTTACTGGGTCTTTCACGCCAAAGCAATGACAGCAAGAAGAGTACTTGGGAGGCCGTAGACTTCCACCATGGCTGAGCGGATATTGAAACTGCTCTCTAACCCAAAAGTTTGGAAAAAATGGGGTACCTTTGCGATCAAATGGGAGAAAACCAGAGCAGGTAGGCTTTTAACTTATCTTTTTTGTACCTTTCAGTGAGCAAGTCAGCTTATAACTCAAAACAAATTGTTTTTCTTGTCAGAGGAATTAAACAGTTGTCACGGACTCAGTGAGTTACTTCCCATGTACTTGTAGTTGACCCCTCCCCCCCCCCCCCCCCCCTTTTTAATTTTAACATAGCATATGGAAAAATACAAGAGGCAAACTTTTACTTTTGCCCAAAATTTTGATACTCCATAGAAACCCATTGTTTCGCATATAATTACCGATTCGTAAACAGTAACTTATCAGTTTTCATGTTGAGAGCAAAACTTCATAATAATCTTCCTTATGGGATATTGGATCTCTATCGATCGGATCCGCGGTGCAAGCCCTCATGAAAATTCAACAGTTTTTTCCCCTTGGGCCACATTTCATCTTTCCTCCAAGTTTGGCTAAAATGAGATCAGAAGGTTTTGCGTCACCTGGTGACAGACAGACAGACAAACAAACAAACAAATGGACACAGATGAAACATAGTAAACCTCTTGCGAAGGCAATGAGATGCACCAGAGCATAAAAACAACACTGTAACACCCGGTACTCTGCAGTGTACGTACCAAACCCGATGCTTCTGTATCCGCACAGGAGACAGTGGAAACGAAACGTTTTCCGATCAGGTGGTTTTGCTCTCCGCTCAGAGGAAGCCGGTGTGACGTGCGTGTCATGCCTATTAGTAAACTGTTAATATGGAATCGTTCTGGTGCTGAAGTACGTGTTTCACGTTTATTGAGACGGATGGTACATTTCCTAAAAACGCTACACAAACAAACTTCTCTGTCTTGACAAATTGTCAGTCGATCGTCAAGTTTGGTGATTTCAAGAGCTGACTGATACTGTGATAATTCACATGTTGTGTGTGCTTAAAAGTTGTGTGTGTGTGTGTGTGTGTGTGTGTGTGTGTGTGTGTGTGTGTGTATGTGTGTGTGTGTGTGTGTGTGTGTGTGTGTGTGTGAGTTAGAGAGAGAGAGAGAGTGTGTGTGTGAGAGAGAGAGAGAGAGAGGAGAGAGAGAGAGAGAGAGAGAGAGAGAGTGAGAGAGAGAGAGTAAGTGGGAGCGTGAGAAAAAGGGCGGCGCGTTTGTGTGCGAGCGTGTGAAAACTGGCTGGAAATATGCTCAGGCGGCGGGAGCATGCAATTCAAATGAACAGGACTCAGCAAACAAGGAAGTCAACAACCACACGCAATGTAAAATGCTAACGTGTTTTCTACTCTAACAGTACAAAGTTA
>JAMYXO010003043.1:0-21410 GCA_033310375.1 Conus canariensis | reverse complement strand
GCCAGTTTAGTTGAGAAAATATAGGCTTTTCGGTCCAACACAGTCATAAAGAATCAAATACATTCATTTGTGTGACTTCAGCGACATAGACATAATAATGATATAGGTTCTGAGGCATTCCCATTTGAAGGAGTTGATCCGAACTAATCCAAGGTTGATCAATCAGTGGAGGTAAGGGGAAAGGTAACTCCCGAACAGACCATTTCATCTGCTGATGGTCACCACGAGAGAGGTGCCCATTTGAGCACCTGGCTACATAGACCTTCACTTGCTGATTTTATTTGTCAGTTGTTCCTGTTGATATTAGTTCTCTCTGAAACACATTGCTCTCTGTGGATTTGTTGTGGCTAAGGCTGTGTTCGGATGAACTAAAGTGTTTTTTGTGTATGGGAGAGCGTCATTAATGAGCAGCGTGGCGAAAATGCACAGAACAATGACACGTAACAATAGCAACAGCAACCACCACAGTAACGATATCAGTCACCACCACAAGATAAAGGTTCAACGGAACTAAATCGTTCCTCTTTTTGACCCCCCCCCCCCCCCCCCTTCCAGCTCCCCTCTTCATATTTATTGTCCATACTCATTCTCTCTGATTCAAAACAATCGGCTTTATGTTCACTCCATTTGTAGACCTTTTCGTGCGTTTCCTTCGTGCGCACGAAGTGAATCGATGTTGAGAAAAACAACGAAAGAAACCTTGAAAAAAAAAGAAAAAAAAAAAGCAAAGGGCAGTAATTCTTGCAAGAAAACAAAGGGCAATAATTCGGTTGGGGTTGATCAGGAATATCTTCATTGGAATCGCTCTTTGTGGGATTGAATCAGCCTTTTCTTTCAAAACAATAAAAGGACTATGCCGCTTAACAAACAAAACAAACAAATGACATAAAAAAAACGCGACGCGTACGAAGAAGCACAGTAACTTTGGCCCCATCATGATGAAAAAAAAGTGAGTGCTCGTTTTTCGTGTTGAATGGTCCCAAATGGTGTTTCATGTTGCCTGAGGAACAAGACACAAGAGGTCTGGAAAGGCGTCGTGTTTGTCTTGTCATTGGTTTGTCCGGCGGTGTAGTCATTTCTCTTGGAACTAGGTTTCTATTTCCGCCTGCAGTCCCTCCCCCGACTCCTTCCCTCCCTGCCCCGCCCCTGCATGATGGTATGACAGTAGTGACGTCAGTGTGAGCACAACGCCTGTGCTGGCTCCTGATCCCCTTTACAGTTGGAGGTGGAGAAGGCATTGGGGGTACAGGCCGTGACCTGTGCAATGACCCTCTGCTACACAGGATTTTCTCTGATAGTTGATTGTACTGGGCTCCAGACTGATGTGGTCTGGCAGTATCAGATGTTATTTGGGCAGAGGTGGGACGCATCCACATCTGGGGGTGGGAATGCACCCTGTCCCCGAAACAGTACATAGCTCAGTCTATGCACGGTACACCTAACGTATCCGTTTGGCCCAGGAGTTCCATTGAATAACCAACATACTCCGTTTTCTGCAATGGTGTAGCCTGGGGATTGAACAGACGGCGTATAAGCGTATCCATTTTGAGTTGGAAGGTTGCCATGCAACATTGTGTGTGTGTGTGCGTGCGTGTGTGTATGTGTTTGATTCGGATATCCATCGCAGACAGACCAAAATTCAACAAATATAAACTTTTAACTCTTTCGATTTAGAAATTCTAATTTATTCCCTTGGCGGCATAAGCCAATGTGTTTGATAGATTTCTGTTTCGCGCAATCAGCGAATTACAAATAAACGAAAGAAAACTTTTCTATTCAACATGCTGACCATTCAGACAAGGGAAGTAATTCCATTCCTTGGCAGAATAAACTAATATTTCTAACCGTGAACTGACTTAAATGGATTCATTTTGTGCCCAGTAGTTACAAGAAGAGAAGTGTGACTGATTGCTTGTTCTTCGTTTCGAATTGTCCCAAATGCTGGTTAATCTTGCCTGAAGAAGAAGGCCAAAGAGGTCTCGAAACGCTTCGTGTTTTGTTTTGTCATTTGTTCCCCCCCCCCCCCCCCCCCCCCCCACCCTTTTTTTTTTCTTTCTTCTTCTTCTTGTCCAACGTACGGAACAGTCATTTCTGTGTTAGGTTTGTGTTAGTTTCCGCCTGCAGTCACCTCACTTTCTTTTGTTTTTGTTTTTTTCTTCTTTTTTTTGTGCGCTCGGTCAGCAAAGATTGCACAAACACTACAGAGTTCATTTTAACCACACAGAGTAAAATGGTGAAATATATGGCCCAAAGACAATGCCACTAATGGTTGGTGTTGATCTCACAGGAATGCATGGTCATTCAGAGAATTTATTAGAAATGAAATCACTTTCTATTGAAAAAAAATATGTTGACCATTTTCAGACAGGGGAAATAATTTTTATGATTCAGAACTTCTAATTCCTTCCCTTGCTGTATATATAGTGTATCTACGCGTGAACTGCATTAAAGGGAGGAGGATATAGATTCTTGCCAGTACCTTTTTTTTTTTTTTTTTTTTTCAATTTCTTGTTTTTGCTATTTTGCTGTCTTTAAATCACACTGTGGAAGAGAGACTCGCAGATATGAGTTCGGTCACGGAAAGGGAAATAACTACAAAAGAATTATAGTTGTATACTCCGACATACGAACAGGTACAGATATATGCAGCTACAGACGCACGCATGTATGCACGTGCCCGCGCGCTTGCGCGCGCACACACACACGCACCACACACACACACACACACACACACACACCCCACACCACACACACACACACACGCACGCACGCACTAACACACACACACACACACACACACACACACACACACACACACACACACACACACACACACACACACACACAAAATGGCAGAATAAGAAAGATTGTAAGCGCTACTCTTGAATGAATGATACGACACAAAAATCAAGTTTTGTTTGTTTGTTTGTTTGTTTGCTATATCTGTTATCACATATGAAAACTTTTTTTTTTTTTTGTAGCAATGGGAGATAGACGCAATCAATTATTACGAAAACAGCACAGAGAGAGAGAGAGGAGAGAGAGAGAGAGAGAGAGAGAGAGAGAGAGAGAGAGAGAGAGAGAGAGAGAGAGAGAGAAGCAAAGGTCAGATCTTGGATGCACCCTTTCAACCAGTTTATGAATCCAAGCAATCAAACCAAAAACATTCTCTTGTTGAGCTTCTTCTTCTTCTCCTTGAAAAACCTTGTTTTTCTTTGTCCGTCTTTATTATTTTTCCTACACTTTACTGTTCAAAAATCAGTTTATGTCTTTGTATCCTTTTTGGAGTTGTTTTGTCGTATATTTCTTTCTCCCTTTCTTTCGTTCTTTTCTTTTCTTTTTTTTTTTTTTTTTTCGTTTTTATTTGTTTGTGTTTTTTGTTTTGTTTTGTTTTGTTTCTTTTGTTTGAAAACTTGCTCGTGTCCGTCTTTCATTATTTTTGCACTTCATTGACCATTTCTATGTTTATTCTATGGGTTTTTGTCTATATTTTTTCTGTGTTTGGGCTATGTCTTGTCAATTTTTGCATTCTTTTGCTGTCTATTTTTCTCTTCTTTGAAAACATCCTCATCGTGTCAATCTTTCGTTCTTTCTGTACTTTTCTTCTTGTTGTTGTTATTGAAAATTTCTGTGTTTGTCTTTGGCAACCTCGACCCAGCACACCTGGAGACAGCAGCTTCAGACCGGGTCAGCTGGCGGTCCACCATCAAGGCCGGCATCAAGCAAGCAGAGCAGAGCAGAGGAGAGAGGCCCAGTGGGAAGAACGGAGGTACCGCAGACGGGCAAAGAATGGCGTCGGCACCCACAGACACTGATGAAGGAGACTTCACCTGCAGCAACTGCCGCTCGAGGATCAGGCTCTTCAGCCACAGCGGGCGCTGCAACTCCACAACTGACTGATCCATGGCGCAACACCATTGTCTCTCCAGACAGACGGATGGCAACTTTGCGTCATTTGTGCCTTGTTTTGGTGTGCATTTCTTTCTTTTTTGTTTGTTGAAGTCTGTCTTTCTTTCTATCTACCGATCTGTCCTTCTTTCTTTCTCTCTTCCAGTCTTCTGTACTCCCTTTCTTTCATTCTATCGTTCTTCCTGTGTACCTTCTTTTCTCTCTTTTTTTCTTTTTTCTTCAGATATCAATCGCAGACAGAACAAAATTCAACAAATGTGACATTTTAACTCTTTCGATTCAGAACTTCTAATTCATTTCCTTGGCAGTACAAACTAATGTTTTGATAGATTTCTTTTGCGCCCAATCAGCGAATTGATTAGAAAAGACAAAAAGAAAACGTTTCTATTCAAACAAAATGCTGACCATTTTCAGACAAGGGAAGTAATTATTTGGAATCAGATCATCTAATTCCTTCCCTTGGCTGTCGAAACTAATATTTCTACGCGTGAACTGACTTCAATGGATTCATTTTGCGCCCAGTAGTTACACGAAAAGAAGTGGCTGATTGCTCGCTCTTTGTTTCGAATTGTCCTAAGTGTTGGTTAATCTTGCCTGAAGAAGAAGGCCAAAGAAGTCTCGAAACGCGTCGTGTGTTGTTTTGTCTTTTGTTGCCCCTATCTTTTTTTCTTCTTGTCCAACGTACAGAACAGTCCTTTCTCTGTTAGGTTTGTGTCAGTTTCCGCCTGCAGTCATCTCACTGTCAGTTTTGTTTTCTTCCTTTTATGCGCGCTCTGTCAGCAAAGATTGCACAAACACTACAGAGTTCATTTTAACCACACGTAGTAAAAGGGGTGAAATATGTGGCCCAGCGACAATGCCACTGATGCTTGGAGCTGATCTAACGGGGATGCATGATCACTCAGCGAATTCATTACAACTGAAAACACTTTCTATCGAAAAGAATATTGAACATTTTCAGACAGGAGAAGTATTTGTTTTTTCTTTCATTTATAACTTCAAATTCCTTTGCTGTATAAAGTAGTGTTTCTACACGTCAACTGAATTAAAGGGAAGAGAATATAGATTCTTGCCAGTACCGTTTTTTTTCAATAAATTTGTTGTTGCTGCTATTTTGGTGTTTTAACATCAGGGCAGCTTCAAATCACACTGTGGATGAGAGTCCTGCAGATATGAGTTGGGCCACAGAAAGGGAAATAACTACAAAAGAATTATACTGGTACGCTCCGACGTACGGACAGGCACAAATATACGCAGCTACGTACGCATGCATGTATGCACACACACACACACACACACACACACACACACACACACACACACACACACACACACACACACACACACACGCCTGTTTTGAATAAACAGACTGGGGTGTGTTTCTGGACGATGAGAGCCCACTAGACAAGACAACTGACGTGATCTCCAGCTACATCAACTTTTGCGTGGGCATGGTACTACAGACAATGGAGATCAGGCTGTACCCAACTCCAAGCCCTGGATCACCAAGGACCTGAAACAGCTGCTAAAAGAGAGAAAGTCAGCTCTGAAAGAAAAGGACACCAGGAATATGCAGCTCACCTAGAAGAAGATCGACAAGAGGATCAGGGAGGAGAAGAAGTACTCTGCAAAACTCGAGGACAACTTCCGGCAAGGTGACTCCAGGAAGTGCTGGCAGAACATCTCTGCCATAACAGGGTACAGGCCCAAGAAAGCTGAACTGAGAGCAGACGACGAGAGGAGATTGGCCAATGTACTGAATGTGTTCTACACACGTTTTGACCAGCGGGACTTCAGCATTGAGCAGCAGCGGGCCATGGACACGGTGCCCCAGCTCCCTGGATCCCCAGTGACCATCAATGAAGAGGAAGTCCGCCGACTGTTCAGGAAGCTGAATGTCAGAAGTGCCTCTGGTCCGGATAGCATCAGCAGTAGGACTCTGAAAACCTGCAGCAACTCCTTGGCCCATGTCTTCAGAGAGCTGTTCCAGCGAACATTTCAGGAAGGCCATGTTTCGTGATTATGGAGGTCATCCACAATCATTCCTGTGCCAAAGAAGAAAGTGATCAGTCAGCTCAACGACTACAGACCAGTGGCGCTAACATCAGTCCCCATGAAATGTACTGAGGAAATTGTCCTCAAGCATCTCAGGGGAGAAACTGAAGACTATCAAGATCCACTTCAGTTCGCCTACACCAGAGGTAGGAGCACAGAAGATGCCATCCAGACAATGCTCCACCACTTCCACCAGCACCCTGTTAGGCTCGGGACGTTCGCCAGGGTTCTGTCTGTGGAGTTTTCAAGTGTTTCAACACCATTCAGCCCCATCACCTCGTCGGGAAACTACTGGCCATGGCTGTTAACCCAGAGATCATCAAATGGATCTTCAGCTTCCTGACTGACAGACCACAGCAAGTCGTAGTTGGCCGGGTTGTCTCTGATGTCCTGGTGACCAATGCAGGAGCCCCCACAGGGATGTGTTCTGTCGAATGCCCTGTTCACCATCTACACAGCTGACTGCCGCACCAGGGAGGCATGCAGTCTGCAGACCAAGTTCGCAGATGACACGTCACTTACAGGGCTGATGCACGACTCTGATGAAACCATGTACCGAGAGGCAGTCGGCAAGTTGGTGGACTGGTGCGACAGGAAATTCCTTCAGCTCAACGTCACCAAGACAGAGGAGATGGTCATCGACTTCCGCAGGAACCCAAGCAGCACCCACCCACTTGTCATCAAGGAAGAGGAAGTGCGCATTGTGCGCACCTACAAGTACTTCGACACAGTCATTGACAAGTTGGAGTGGACCCCTAACATCGACATGTGCTGCAAGAAGGCCAACCAGCGTCTTTTCTTTCTGCGGAAGCTCCCACAGTTCAGGGTCAACAGCACCTTCCTGAACTTGTTCTATCAGTCAGTGATCCAGTCCATCCTCCTCTACAACCATCTGTGCTTCTAGTCGTAACGCTGGTCGACTGCTGTCCATGAGCTGCAGGACATCCAGATATAAAGATTATTTTCTGCCATCAGCAATTAGAGCCCTGAAGGAGGCTTGCAGGCGGAATTGAAAATCGATGCCCTTGCTGGCAGATACAGTAAAACAGTAATCATCCTGTCCGCTCCCCCTGTCCTCACTCCAGCCAGTCCATCTTTAAGGTACCCTCCTCAACCCATTCCTCCGTCTTCATCCCCATCTACCCCCCTCCCCTCCCCACTGCACCCTCCCTCCTCCCCCCTTCTTCCAATCAAAACTGTACTGATCTCAGGATTATAATGTTGGTGTAATGATGATGATGATTGCAGTGATAATGATAATTAAAATAACTGAATTTTGAAACCCACGCATACTTAAACAGACTCACGATAGACATTCAAGCACATGCAGATATGCTGGCAAGCATAGGCACCCACATTTATGCACTCATTTATGCATTCTTGCTTTCACGCGCACACAACACATACACAGAGAGCGACACTCACGCGCTTATGCACAGATGCATTCACATCCACAGGCACACACATACATGAGTACACACAAGGCACACTTACACACACACATGCACACACATGCTCACACAGATGCGCACAGTCACAATAAGACTTGAGCACACATGCCCAAACACAGGCACAGTTAGTACTGATCAATGGTTACATACATATTCAATGTGGTTGTGCTGTTGTGGGGTATATTATGGAGATCTGGTCCTTTGATCTTATGTTCATATCATGTTTATAACCATGATGTGTTGACAAATTTTAGTTTATGAATTTCTGTGTGTGTGTGTGAGTGTGTGTGTGTGTGTGTGTGTGTGTGTGTGTGTGTGTGTGTGTGTGTGTGTGTGAGAGAGAGAGAGAGAGAGAGAGAGAGAGAGAGAGAACACACACACACAATACACACACACAATCACACACACGCATACACTCACACACACAAAACACACACACACACACACACACACACACACACACACACACACACATACTCACTACCACACACGCTCACGCACACACACTCTCGTGCACACACGCTCTCGCGCGCACACACACACACCCATACACTAACACACACACACACACACACACACACACCACACACACACCACACACACACACACACACACACACGTGCGCGCGCACGCCCAAACACACACACATACAGTGCACGCAGAGAGAGAGAGAGAGAGAGAGAGAGAGAGAGAGAGAAGAGGAGACAGACGGACAGACAGACAGACAGACAGACAACGACAGGCAGACAGACAGACAGAGACAGAGACAGAAGACGAGAGCAAAGACATAAAGAGGGAGGAGAGAGAGAGAGAGAGAGAGAGAGAGAGAGAGAGAGAGAGAGAGAGAGAGAGAGAGAAGAGAGAGAGAGAGAGAGAGAGAGAGAGAGAGAGAGAGAGAGAGAGAGAGAGAGAGAGAGAGAGAGAGAAAGAGGCAGACAGACAGACTGAGCCAGAGAAAGGGTGAGAGCTGTTACATGACCACAATCATAAACAAGAAAAAAAAACAACATGAAAACCCTCACACAGACAGAAGCATTAATAGCAAAAGCAAGAGACGTTGAAACACACACACACACACACACACACACACACACACACACACACACACACACACACACACACACAGAGAGAGAGAGAGAGAGAGAGAGAGAGAGAGAGAGAGAGGAGAGAGAGAGAGAGAGAGACGCTTGATGCGCGCTTTCACGCCGCGCCATTTATTGTGGGGCCCTCGGCCCGTCCACAGGAGTACTCAACATACATTTCAACATGACAACAACAAAAACATTTGATTGAAACGTTTGATTGTAACATATTTAGTTTTCTGTTTAGAAATTCTATTCTTCCTATATCGTCAGTATTACTATCACATAAGGGTTTCTCTGGTTTTTAAGGCATAGAAGATGTACATTGCAATATCTCTTTTGGTTTCAGTATTATCGTTTTGTAGCAGACTTTCCAGTGTGATTGCGTTTCTATTACTAAAGTGTTTGAAAATGTATTTTGTTCGCAATTGCCTGTAATTTGGGCACCACATTAAGAAGTGCATTTCTGTTTCTACTGTAGGGCAAAAGGGGCATGTTGTTATAGCTTGGTTATCTATATATTTTTTATTGCCATGCAGTTCGTTTATTCCTAATCGTAGTCTTGTCAATGCTTTCCTGAACTTCGCGATTGTGATTACGTGAAGGTATTCTTCAGTTTGGTGTATAGTTTTAAACGTATGATATGTTGTAAATCGTTCACTATTCGCTATTTTGTTATGCCAGTTCTGTTTGTAACAATCTATGATTCTTTGTTTTAGTGTTATGATAAATCTTTGCTCGTTTTCTACGCCTTCATTCAACCAAACTTCAGAGAAGCCATACGTATCCAAGCAGCGTTTAATTTCCAGTGCCCAGTTCTGTGGTTTGTCAATTTCTGTTTTTTCTCTTTCATATGCTTGTCTAGGTATCCTGTCTGGAGTCATCTTCATTAATTTAAACCAATATCTGATTGCTTTTATTGAACTATCTATACTCATCGGATATCTTCCTAGTTCTCCGTATACTAAGTTGTTTGGCGTTTTCTTCCCTACCCCCATGTATCTTTTACATGCGAATAAATGTATATTTTCCACCGCGGAATAACGAGTCAAACCCCATACTTCTGCTGCGTACAGTAGCAGTGGCTTGACCTGTGTATCAAATAGCTTAAAAAATATATTTATATCTAAGTGTCCTAAACTATACATTGTTTTCATTATTTCACCTATTTTCCCTTTCGCCCTTCCTGCATATTCTGAAAGTGAAATATCTACTGAGAGTTTGGTCGTTAGAGTGAAACCTAAATATTTGTAGCTGCTTACTACCTCAATTTCTTCCCCTTTGTAGTTCCATTTTTCTGGTCTACCAAGGTATCCTCCTTTCCTAAAGACCATGATTTTTGTTTTTTGGAGATTAACCTTTAGTCCAATGCGGTCCGAGGCTTCCTGTAGGTTCTTAATTTGGTTTTGCAGACCTGCTGGAGTTCTTGCTATTAAAGCTATGTCATCAGCGAATAGAAGTGAAAATATATCTGCCTTCCCGGGTAAGAATTGATATCCGTGTCTTCCTTTAGCTGTGACATTGTCTGCAACTTCTGTAATTAGTAATGAAAAGAGTAGGGGGGACAGTAAGCACCCTTGTTTCACTCCTGTGTGACATTCAAAGAATTCTGTTAGTTCAGTTCCATGTCTTACACATGCTTGTACTGTTTTATAGATAGCTTTTAGCATGTTAATCATCTTCGTAGATATTTTGTGTTTCTGTAGGATTTCCCAAAGTTTTTCTCTATTTACTGTATCAAAGGCTTTCTGATAATCAATGAAGGCTACATACAATTTACTTCTTCTTCTGCCGTATAGGCAGTTACTTATCATGGATGTTAGTGTAAAAATATGGTCTACTGTTGAGAAATCTTTCCTGAAGCCTGCCTGTTCTTTGCTAATTTTGTTTTCTGCTTCTGCCCAATCATATAGTCTTCTGTTTAATATTGCTGTGTAAATCTTGCTTATGATACATAATAAGGATATTCCTCTATAGTTTCCTGGATTCTGTCTATCTCCCTTCTTGTGTAGTGGTATAATCACCGCCCTTGACCATTCTATGGGGAAGTAACTATCTTGATATAACTTATTGAATAATTTCGTTAAGAATGGCACTATATTTTGTCCTATAGTTTTGAGAAATTCAGGAGGGATTTCATCAATGCCTGGTGATTTGCCTTTTTTAATTTTTCTGTAGCTGACCTTACTTCGTTTTCGGTTATCTCTTCGTCTAATTCTTGTACATAAATTTCGTTTAACACTTCTTCTTGTTCTTGTGGTCCTTCTTCTCTATCGTTTAGTATTTCTGTGTCATGTGGATTCAAAATGCTTTCGAAATGCACTTTCCACTGTGCAGTGTTAATAAATGGTAATGTGTTCTTCTTCCTTCTAACACTTTTTATGGTGCTCCAGAACATTTGGCTGTCCTTGCGATTTTGTACTAGTGTGTCATATGTTTGCTTTTTATACTGTTTTTTCTTTTCTCTAATTGTTTCTTTGTATACTGCTCTTTTGTTCCTGTAAGCCTTTCTCCTTTCTTCATAAATAGTTGGGTTTTTATCCTTTTTAGTCCATGACAGTCTATTGAGTGCTTGTTTTGCTTCTTTCTTTTTAATTTGGCATTTTTTATCATACCAGCTGTTTGTAGTCTTATATTTTCCTCCTATACCTATTGTTCTGTACATGTCTTTCCCTGCCTCTTTCAATAGCTTATTAAATCTGTCTATGCACGTGTCTACATCTCTTTCTATTTCTTCTGTTATTTGCGCCATTGTTTGTTTTGCCTCTTCCGATTCTATGAACTGGACATACTGTTGTTGTTTTGTGGGATCCCACTTTAGTTTCTTCACATAAGATTTCTTGCCCTCGTTCTCTTGTGCGTTAGACAGAGTGCTTTGTAATTCCATCATAATAGGCATATGCTGAGCTTCAACTCTCTCTACTATCTGACACTTGTTCACATTTTCTAACAGTTCAACAGAACATATATAATAATCTATAATACTGTTACCCCTTTCGGAATAAAACGTGTATGCATCGTCGAACTTTCCCATACAAAGACCATTTAGTGGAGTTACATTAAATGTTATACAAAATTCTATTAGTTTCTTGCCAAAACCATTTGTGTGGGGATCTTTAGACCTACGTGCATACACGTCCTGCTCTCTTCCTGTAATCTCAATTTCATCATCGATGCTCAAGCTCCATTCCCCAATACGAGCATTGAGATCTCCTCCAATGATGTAATGGAAGTTATTTCCTTGTTCTGTTTGTGTAAATATGTATTGTTCAGTTAGTTCTAGTGTGCATGAGTAATCTTTGTCAGAATAATATCGACTATCTACTGGATGTACATATGTACCTAAAAACAAAATGTCTTTTTCACAATGCAATAAATTTTTCATTAACTTCACACAGAGTACATTTTCCATGTCAGTATTTATCAGTTGGACATATTCAGATAACTCTTTTTTTATCAGCAGGATTGTTCCCCCTGAGGGTCTTCCCATTCTAGTAAATTTCACCGCTGGACAATGTAACTGCAAAAAATCCTGGAATTTTAATTCGAAATCGAAAAATTTAGAAGTAAATGTTTCTGTTAAACAGCACAGGTCAAAAGATGTGATAAATTCTAAAAAGTCCGGTTCCGTTAATTTATCTAATAATCCCCCCACATTCCAACATACAAAGGATAGGTTTCTTTTTCCACTCTCATCTTCCTTTCTTCTTTCATTCCCACTCTCGCTCTCTCTTGTTCCCACATTCATGTCGTATTCTGGTGTCTTTTCATTGTTCTCTTGAGTTTGTGTAATCTGTGATCCCTGTGTACGGCCGTGGCCTACCCTTCATTTCTTACTTTTTCCTTCCTTCGTAGTTGGATTCGTGTGTGTACTGCTGGTTGTTTTACTGGGTGCCTTCGTGCTACTGGTGTGTGAACGTCAAGTTTTGTTTATTTTGCATTGTCCTCCCTTCTCTCCCTCCTCCCCACCAGCTCTGCCCCCCTCCTCACTGTCCGTCAATGCTGTACTACTGCAGTGGATCCGCACCGTTTCGTCCAGAGTTGTTTGCCGCGAGCCCGGCGCCCTGGCGTTCGGCGCATCTGCTCCGTCTCCACCCCCACCCCTGTTCTCCCTCTCCCTTTCCCCCTCTACAAGGCTAACTCTGTCTTGACCCTGTTTACCACATGTGACCCCTTGTCTGTCGCGCCGCGGGTATGGCGTGTCAATTACCGCCTCGCCTGCCGCCGCGCGCGCTGTATCTGCGCCAGACCTTGACCCCGGTGGACCCCAGAAGGATTCTGATTGGTCCTTGGGTTTGTTATGGTTTTTGGATGTGTGTGCGGTGACCTGTGTGAGCACATGGTTACTGTCTGAACTTGGGAGCGGGCTGACGTGTTTCTGGGTTTTGTGTTTCATTCAAACCTTTATTCTTGCTTTCCTCAAACACACCCCCTCTCCCATTTCCCCTCTTCTTTTCTCCCCCCGCCACTGGCACCTCTCTATTTTTCTCTGCTCTATCTCTCTGCTCTAACTCTCTTTGTTTTTTGGGGTTCTGCAGAGGTTCCAGTACCCTAACCCAATCAACCCCTGATCTCCCTCCTCTCTCCCCTTCTCCTGTCTCCTCCCATGCCATCATATTTTCACTCTCACATACACTCCCTTCTCCTGCCTCGCTCTCTCTCTCACCACTTTCATCCCCACTGTCACTCCTGCTGGCGCTCATCATCTTTGTAACCTGCTCAGTTGCTTTCTTTCTTTCTCTCTTCCTTTCTTCATTCCACTCTTTCTCTCTTCTCAACTCATTTACCATTTCCCTCTCCCTTTGCTCTCTCCTCAGTCTCTCTCTCTCAGTCCCACACTTTCACGTTCCATCCTTCCATCATAGTCTTTGTAGCTCCATCCTTCATGACTGTCCAACACTCTTCCTCTAAGCCACGATTGTTTATTTGTCTCTTGGTGCCTTGCTGTGGCGTACCCATGCCCTTTCCTGCCGTCATATCTGTAGGTCCGCTCCGCTGGTCCGTAGGTCCGCTCCGCTGGTCTGTGGTTCCACTCCGCTGGTCCGTGGGTCCGTTCCGCTGGTCCATGGGTCCGCTCTGCTGGTGGGTTGGGCTGCTTCCTCATGTACAGCTTCCCTCCGACGAAGTAGCCGGACTTGCCCATCTCCCTCAGCTCACGTAGTTGTGCTGTCTGGCGCCTCGTCCGGTCCTGGCTCACTGTGATCCCTTCTGTTTTCATAGTTTCCCTGGCCTCCTGGTTCCTCAGCACCCGCATGGTGTCCCCCCATCGCAACATTTTGGCTATCACAGGCCTAGGGCGTTTGTTTGATGGGTTAAACCTTCCCAGTCTGTGAGCCCGTTCCACTGCATCTGCCGCCCAGTCCTCCTCCTTCATGTACTTTTCTAGTACCCCTTTAACGGTGTCCTCACATTTCTCGGGTCCACTCCCTTCGTCTCCTTCTTTTAGCCTGTAGAACTTTAGGTTGTTCCTACGGGAAAAACCTTCAAGTTTGTCCATTTCGTCCTCCATACGTGCTAGTCTGCCTGCCATGCGTTCCTGTGTTTCGTCTAAATGTTGAACTGCCCTCGTATTTGCCTGTATGTCTTGTTTTGTGTCAGCTAGCTCTTGAACTAGACTGAAGAGTGTGTCTGACATTTGTGTCTGTTTTGCGTCTATCTTCTTAATTGTGTCTACTCGTGACTTGAAAGAGTCTGCCAGAGATGTGATTGTATTGAATATTTGCGTCATCTGCGTTTCCATCGTGCTAAGTCTGGTGTCGATTTTGTGTTCCAGCTTGCGTGCTTCTTCCTCAATTTTCTCACTAACATTCGGTCCGGGGTTGGTTTCGATATTGTTACTTAGAATCAGCCTCCTGCATAGATATGAAATGTTCAAGATGATCAGTAGTGCCACTAACAATATCACTTTCGGATTGCTCCGACCGGTCCCTAGCATTTCATTCATAACTGACCAGTGCGTGATTGTCAGTGCCCAATTCATGCTTGCCGTCATCGCCGCCATCTTTGTTGACATTCTACTGACCTCGTTTCCCGTTGCGTTAACCTCTTGTATCGAAACGGTGGCAGTTCCAGTCCCCCGCTCTTCCATACCGATCACACCGTTCCTGACAATTGCTCTCGGTCCAAAAGCCACTGTGGTCATGTCCAGAGCACTGATCGTAGTTAATGCTAACGTCCAAAACCCCACAAAACACAGCAGTATCTCCTTCACCCCTGCAACCTTTGACCTCTCTCTCATTCCCTTCACTTCCTTTCTCCTTCCTTTCCCCTTCACCCCTCCAAAAAGTCCGATTCTGGCCCTCCACTCGCACAGGTCTATCATTCTGCAGTTCTCGTAGCTACAGACACTTTCACAAACACTTCTTCTAATTATTATCACCACTGGAACGATACTTAGAGCACTGTAATCCGCCGAACAACACACTTTTGACCGGAGCTCATCCCGCGCGATGTTTACCAGTCGCCATCTTGTTGCGTACTCCCGAGAGAGAGAGAGAGAGAGAGAGAGAGAGAGAGAGAGAGAGAGAGAGAGAGAGAGAGAGAGAAGAGAGAGAGAGAGAGCATGATGGAATAAACTCCAGTTTCCTCGTTCGTGAACTGAATGGTGAAAGCCACACAGAAAAGTTCCATGTCCACAAACACCCAAAGGTCAAAAGAGCGTGCAGCCCTCAGTCGGTCAATGGACATGACAATGCCCAGTGGTCAGGCAGCTGGAACCACTTCTGCCTGTTTCCCAAACATGACTTCCATGACCTTTCTGCCTTCCTGCCTCCTAATCAGTTAGCTAATTGGTTGACAAAAGGTCGAGGGCAAGAACGGGAATGACATGTGTGTGTACACACCCCACCTCAATCGCCCACCACGTTCCCTGCTTTTGAACTGTGACCAGTCGTCCATGATCAATAACACAGGCTTGTGTTCGTTTATTTGCTCATGCAGCCTCTCTCCCCTCTCTCTCTCTCTCTCTCTCTCTCTCTCTCTCTCTCTCTCTCTCACTCCTCTCTCTCTCTCTCTCTCTCTCTCTCTCTCTCTCTCTCTTGTTCTTGTTGATGATGCTAATGTTGTTTCTGGTGTTGTCTTTGCTGCTATTGATCTATTTCATCATCATTTTACCAAAGAGTGTGTCTGACAATATGTTTACTTATAACAAAGTAGAGTTGCAAGGATAAACTGGAAGACTAGACATTGTTTAATTGGTTTATTGTTGAGTACCAAAGTTTCTCTCCTCTCTCTCTCTCTCTCTCTCTCTCTCTCTCTCTCTCTCTCTCTCTCTCTCTCTCTCTCTCTCCTCTCTCATGCGCGTGAAAGCATTTCAGAGTAGTCACCCCGTCGTTACCTTATTGCATTTTCCTCTTGTGTTGTCTGTTTCATTCAAGTCTCTGGCTACTTCTTCCGTTCTTCTTTTTTCTTCTTGTGAGTCTATTTCCTTACCTTCTTCTCTGCCATATTTTCCTACTCTTTTCCTTCATACCCACATGGTAAAGCATAGCATCTACTGCAGTACCGTGAGTCAAAGGAACGGAAAGCCGTCCCTAAATCAGTGGATTCTACAGTATCAGGTGTCTGTGAGCCCCCTAGGTGAACAGCAGAACCGTATTCCTACAGCAAATACAACTGTTTGCGTGAATATAAGGCACTTTTATAGATGTGATACAAATAAGTGTATTGTAATTAATGCACTGAGTACGGAATCCACCACAAAGAAGGAATGTTTTGAAACGACAGTACGATTACTGTAACGAAACAGAGTAGTGCACCCCCCCCCCCCCTCCTAATGAACGAGTGCATACCATTTTGTTTACTTTACGAGCGTTCAGTGCCTCTGTCTGCACTATCCCTTCTCACTATGAGAGAGAGTAAACAGCGCGTGGGAATTTTGCTGGAGGCGCGCTCAAGCTGGAACTAAGACGTCATTTAAGCGTGAAGATATTGTCAGTCTTCTTCTTCTTCCGTTGTACGACCAACATCATTTTGCTGATGGTTTTGTCGTATTTGGGGAGATTGCCGAAGATTGCGCTGTTGTGAGGATTTGTTGAAAAAAAAAAAAAAATAAAATAAAAGAGGAGGGCAAGGGGGTTGGGGGTAATGGGGAAGGGGTGGGTGGGTGGTTGTTTCAGGTTCTAAAGATGGGAGGCCAGCCTGGACTTGAAGCAGTCCAGTGACTCAGCTGTCACAACCTCCTGAGGCAACTTGTTCCATTCTGGTATGGTCCTTGGAAAGAACGTCATCTGCCTGTACCGCGTCGTGCATGTTGGAATGTCGTAGCTCTGGTCATTGTTGATCCTCGAGCTCAGCCTGCTGTCAGATGGTTTGGGCAGGTACGTGGAGTTGATGGAGATGAGTCCGTGATGGAATTTATAAAACATCTCCAAGCGGGCTTTCTTACGACGCTGTTGTAGGGAAGGCCAATTAAGAGAGTCAAGGATGGAGTCGACGCATGATGTTTGGCGGTGGCGATTTGACACCCATCTTGCTGCTCTTCATTGGATCTTCTCGAGGGCCTCAATCTCGTTTGCAGTGTAGGGATCCCAGACGGTGGCTGCGTACTCAAGAAGCGGGCGAACAAGGGCTTTATACGCAGTTTCCTTTGTTTTCTTGTTGCCGATCTTGAGGTTGCGCCGGACAAAGCCTAGGGTCTTGCTGGCTTTCTTCATGATGGAGTCAATGTGAGATTCCCACTGCATATTGTACTGGATGTTGACACCAAGATATTTAGTGGTGTTGACGTTTTCGATATTCTGGCCATGTAGCTCATACACAGGGGCAATCTTGTTCCGCTTCCGAGAAACTCTCAGCGTTGAGCACTTCTGTGGATGGAACTCCATAGACCACTTCTCCTCCCAGGTGGTAAGGGAGTGTAGGTCTTCTTGCAGCACTCTCTCATCTTTTTTCTTCGTGATGGTCTTGCTGCACATGGTATCGTCGGCAAATAGGCGGACTTTCGACTTGATGCCATCAGGAAGGTCATTTATATATAGAAGAAAAAGACTCGGCCCCAGGACCGAGCCTTGAGGGACACTGGATTCTACAGGTAGAAAGTCAGATCTTGTTCCCTCCACCACCACAGCCTGCTGTCTGTCCGCAAGGAAGTCCTTAATCCAGGCATTGGTGCAGCCTACGATGCCGTAACGACGTAGTTTGTGGACCAGTAGGGTATGGCTAACTTTGTCGAAGGCCTTTGAGAAGTCGAGGACGATAGTGTCCTCCTGGTTTCCCTTCTCGATCTCTCTGGTCGCTTCGTCCACATACCCTAGGAGTTGAGTCTCACATGACCGTCCACGTCGAAAGCCATGCTGCTCTGGACAGAGAATCTCATTGTTCTCAAAATGGGACATGATGTGGCTGGTGATGATATGTTCCATCAGCTTGCAGGCTATGCAGGTGAGGGAGATGGGATGGTAGTTGGCTGCGTTATATCTTTCTCCCTTCTTGAAGACAGGTGTGATGTTGGCATGTTTCCAGTCCTGCGGCAGGGTACCAGAGGAGTATGAAATGCGGTAAAGCAGGGTGAGGGCTGGAGTGATCTCCTCTGCAACCATCTTCAAAAGTCTGGGGGTAATGCCATCTGGGCCACAGGCTTTATTTGGGTCAAGGTTGAGCAGAAGTTTCTTCACGCCGTCTTCCGTGATGTTGATGTCATCGCATGCTGGGTAGTCTGGAAGTTTTGGTCCAGGGGGGCACCGCTGTTCAAACTCCTCAGCTGTAATGGTGTCTTTGGGGCTGAATACAGAGTGGAACTGGGTGTTCAGGATCTGTGCGTGCTCCTTGGGGTCGGAGACAAGTTTCCCAGCTTCTTTGAGTGGAGTGACGCCCACTCCTTCTGTCCTTCTCGCTTTGATGAAGCTCCAGAACTTCTTCTTGGAGGTGATCTGGCATTCTCCTTCGTCAGAGATCAGGCCTTCTACGTGTCTCCAGTGGGCACGACGTAGGCGTTTCTGGACAAGGCGCTTGAGTGCCTTGAATTCCTGTCGGAGGGCCTCATCTCCGTTTTTCTTCATGCGCTTGTGGATCCTATCTCGTCTACGTATGAGTTTCTTGGTCTCATAGTCAACCCAGGGGAGGCTTGGTTTGGGTCTGGTTTGCTTATGGGGGACGTGATCTGAGAGGGCTTGACTCAGGCCAATACGGATTTCAGACCATACTTCCTCAACATTGCTCTTCTCGTCAAATTTGATCATGATGTGATCGCTCATCTTCTGTGCTGCCTCTTTAAGTGGCTCCTTACATTCCTCAGTGTAAATGGGAATGAGTCGCTGGGGTTGGCATTTCTTTGGGGGATGGATCTGCAGCTCCATGTACACTGTGTCATGGTCAGCAATACCAGGGAGTGTTTCAGTTCGTGGGACAAGGTTGGGGTGGTTTGTGAGGAACAAGTCCAGGGTATTATTTCCTCTTGTTGGCTCCATTACCATCTGCTCCCAGCCTACATCAATGATGGCGTCCATAAACTGTCGGTGGATATCTGGTTTGGGGCATCCCTTCTTTAGCGTCTTGGTGGGCCAGTGCCAGCCTGGTAGGTTAAAGTCACCACCGGCAACGATGATGGCATTCCTGTACGAGTTGGAAGCAAGGCGGGCAGATTTCTCAAACGCATTCATGCTCTCAGTGTACTCTGTGTGGGGGTGGTAGAAGCAGCAGACTAGCAGTGAGCGCCGTCCTTTCATTTTGATCTTCACCCAAAGGTTTTCATAACCCGCGGATAGTTCAGGCATCTCATGGGAGGTCAGGTCTTCTGAGACAAGGATGAAAACACCTCCCCCATTCTCTTTATCCCATTCACCTGGTGGTCTGTCTCTGCGATAAATGGTGAAACCCCTGGGGAAGATTTCTGCATTCGACTGGGACTGGGTCAACCATGATTCTGTGCCGACAATGATGTCTGGTCTTGTGGCTTGGACAAGATTGCTGAACTCAGCTACCTTACCAAGATAGAGTTACAGTTCACGTTCAGGAAGCGGAGGGGTCGTCTGCTGTGTTTGTCTTGCTTACTTGCTCTGGAGGGTGTGGAAGTATGGAGTGGTTTGAAGGGGCTGTTTATGTTGGAGCAATTAGATGGGTCAGATGTTTCACAAAGAGGGATGGTACCTACACCATACAAGTCAAAGGCAATGGTACTGTAGTTGGCATTGGCGCAAACAACGCAGTGCCAGGTGACATCGCTTCTGCCAAGGAGGTCGTAGGATCCACTGCCGATATGCTGGCATTCTGCGTGGAACCACTGTCCACAAGACTCACACTCAACACCTAGTTGGTCCCAGGTAACAGTTCGGTCACAAGCTCCACACGGGTAGCGTGAGTCCGTGTCTTCATTTGAGGGGTCGTGGGGCTGCGGGCCATTTGGTGGGACTGTCACTTGCCCACGGTTTGAAGTGAAAGACATAACAAGGAGGGTGAGTACAGTGTACTTAGAGAGTTTTCGTGATGTCAACATAGAGGTATGTTAGCCCATGGAGAATACTGGAATCAAAGTTTTCAGAGCAGTGCTATGAGCACGAGGTCCGCCATGTTTGTTTACATTCTGAACAGGGTCATAGATATTGCCGGTTTGATGATTTTTTTCGATAGTCAGGTAAGGAGATGATAAAATTGCTTACCTTACTGCAGCACGGGTCAAGGGAAAGGGTCTCTGGTAAAAAAATATAGGTTTAAATTAGGAAAAAAGATCAAATTTCACTACAAACAGAAGAGCTCACGAAAAATAACCTGTATCCTCGCGCATGCGCAATCTCCCTCTCCTGTTTATTTAGATAAAGCATCTAAAATTCGATCTGGATATTGCTCATAATTCTGTAATCAATTTTCTCATGTTTCTCTACCCATTTGGCGTTTTAATTCTAGTTGCAAAGCGAGACGACTGCAGGCGGAAATCTAAACAAATCTTAAATAAATGTTAGCGAACCGCCCAGAGAACGTGGACAGAGTCACAAGACGAAACACAACGCGTTTCGACCTCTTAGGTCTTCATCGGGTGAGACATAAACGAATAAAACAACGAAAATTCACTTAGCTTTGATCGCTTCAGATCACTTCACAGGGTTCAGCGCAAGGAAGAAGGCGTTGAATCAACACCTTCTTCCTTCTTTCTTCCTTGCGCTGAACCCTGTGAAGTTTATGTCTCACCCGATGAAGACCTAAGAGGTCGAAACGCGTTGTGTTTCGTCTTGTGACTCGTTTGTCCACGTTCTCTGGGCGGTTCGCTAACATTTATTTAGATTTGTTTTAATTCTGTAGTGAACATTTCCTGTACCTGTATTCTATGTTGTTTATACACCCCTTCGAAAGCGGCCATCGCCTCATTGAATAAACTCTCTCTCTCTCTCTCTCTCTCTCTCTCTCTCTCTCTCTCTCTCTCTCTCTCTCTCTGGCGCACGGAGGGCGCCCACATGGCCCCCCTGCCCTCCTCTCTCTCTGTGCTGGTGCTTTAGGAGCCGTCTCCATACTCATTAATCCTCTTTTCAGGGTTCTGTCTGTCTGTCTGATTGTCTGTCTGTCTGTCTGTCTGTCCGTCTCTCTCTCTCTCTCTGTCTCTCTCTCTCTCTCTCTGTCACACTCTCTCTCTGTCTCTGTCTGTCTGTCTGTCTCTCTCTCTCTATCTCTCTCTCTCTCTTCTCTCTCTCTCTCTCTCTCTCTCCTCTCTCTCTCTCTCTCACTGCTGCTCTGGAAGCGTCTCCACAGTCAGTCACTCCTCTCAATTTCAGGTGTCTCGCTCTGTCTGTCTCTGGCTCTCTGTCTGTCTGTCTGTCTGTCTGTCTGTCTGTCTCTCTCTCTCTCTCTCTGTCTCTCTCTCTGCCTCTATCTCTGTCTGTCTCTCTGTCTGTCTGTCTGTCTCTCTCTGTCGCTGTCTCTCTCTCTCTCTCTCTCTCTCCTCTCTCTCTCTCTCTCTCTCTCTCTCTCTCTCGCTCTCTCCTTCAAG
>JAMYXO010003042.1:0-21418 GCA_033310375.1 Conus canariensis | reverse complement strand
AAAGTTTGTTTTGCTTCTATTCCAGGTACGCGCAGAGGACAACTGTGTTTTGCTTTATTCCAGGTACACAACAGAGGAAACTGGTTTTTCTTATTCCAGATACACAAGAGGACAACTGTGTTTGGCTTTATCTAGGTACCCCACAGGACAACTGTGTTTTGCTTTATTCAGGTCACAACACAGAACAACTGTTTTTTGCTTTGTTCAAGGTGCGCTGCAGAGGAACAGCTGCGCTCTGCTTTACTCAAGGAAGCAAACAGATCACGTTTTTTAAACTGGGTTTAAAAGCCCTTTCTTTGCTTTGATCCCTTGGACACATATGATTTAAGGTGTTCCTGACTTTTACTTTTCATTTTTTGGCCAGTTTTAGGACTAATAGAAATGATATGCTGATTTATAGTACACTAAGTAGAAATTAACAAGCATGTTGTTTGTCCCAGTCTTTGCTGTGGCCTACGTTTGCTATGCCATTGCCAATATTATAGCAGCATAACGTGTTTTGTGGATGGATGAATGATGTGCCAGGGGGGTTTTTTTTTTTAGTATATGTGTGTACACAGGTATCGTTGTCAAGAGCGAGTATAAATGAAAGATAACGGTAGGGGTTTTTTCTATGAATTGTCCTTCATGGAAATATTTTCATGAAGAATGTCTGCAAAAGTGTCAATTCCTCTCTCTCTCTCTCTCTCTCTCTCTCTCTCTCTCTCTCTCTCTCCCCTCTCTCTCTCTCTTTTGGTTTTCTCTCTCTTTTGCAAAAAAAAAAATTTAAGCGAAAAAAAAGAAGGGAAATGGAGGCCTATGAAATGGGAAAAAAGATATATGAAACGAATGAGAAAAAAAGGGCAATTAAGTTAAAAAAAAATCCCCCCTGAGAAATTTGGTCATTTAACATCTCTCTCTCTCTCTCTCTCTCTCTCTCTCTCTCTCTTCCTCTCTCTCTCTCTCTACTCTCTCTCTCTCTCTCTGTGTAACAGATGGGCTTCCCGTCGGTTTTGCATGTTAGTTTTTTTGCAATATTATGAATGTTTTTTTTTGGTTGCCGGAAGTGGAAAAATGTCGCCATTTTTTCTGTGGGCCTTCAGTAAACTTGACACAGCGTCAAAACCCTAAAGGTCATTTTTGACCAAACGTACTGTATTTATCACCTTTGTTTCAGACTGTGGAGTGCAGAAATTTTACATTGTGTTTTCAAAAAGTGTTTCCCGACAAATATTCAATTTTGAACTAACCCGTGTCATCATTACAGATTATCTGTTTATCCTGTTTATGACATACAGTTAACTTCTTGGGGGGGAAATTTGCAGCCACGACCATTCAGACCCGCATATAAAAACTGAGATCTCACTTTTCTCTCTTCAGGAAGATGCAGTGATGATCCATATCAGCTAACGTTTTTCATGACAGCTAAGGCCTTTGAAGTAAGAAATTTCAATCACATGACCCAAATTTCGTGTGTTGCAGATTGAAGTGCATGAGCCCTTAGGAGCAGTCACACAAGATGGAGCCCAGTACCCAGTAGAAACCAAGACCAGAAACTGATTTCCAAACTGTGTATTCAGTGTCAGGAGCCTGGCATTTGGGGTCTAGCGTCTGAACCACCGGGGGAACCCTACTTCCCAAAGTTCCTCCTGTTTGTGCACGGAACAAGAGGACAGTATGGAGGGTGCTTATCATGCACAGATCAGTGGGCGATTGCATGGGTACACTGCCTTTCCAATCTAAAAGATATGTAAGCAACAGTGGCACAGAAAACATTATGGATCTTCTTGTCACCGTGGTCACCTTGGGGCATTGCCAAGGCAGAAAACCCGAAGGCCTGCCAAGAAGGGAGAGTCAGGCATGTACAGAAGAGGCGTGGGCGGCTTTTCTGCACCAATAGTGCCCTCAGGCTCTGCTGAAAGTGAGCCCCTTCACTTCACCACGTTCAGCAACATCTCCTTTCAATGCAAAGCAGTGTTTTTTCTGCAAAAAGACAGGAAGGAAACCCGTTTGGTTGTGTTACATTCAGTGCAGGGGAAAACACCTGCAAAAGGCTGTTGATGAAAGCAAGAATTTACACTTGGAAGGTGTGGGTCAGGATGACATTCCTCACCTCGGCTACCCCAGCAACAACCGACGGGTGGGAAGGAAGAGGGGGATTGGCTGGTACCGCTCCAACAAGGGATCCTCCAGCTCCCGCCCCAGGTTTCTCACCTCCAATCAAATGTGGGTGCAAGAAGACCAGTTGACATTTACACCTGTTCCCGTCGGTCGCAGGGCCCTCAACTGTCTCGAGATGGATTGTGTGGCGCCCCAGGGGGAGGTGTGCAGTAAGTCAACCCGGATTCTTAGGAATTTAAGAGGGTGATGAAGGAGATCCTTCCATCAAACTATGAACAAAAACATATGAACATTGGTTCTGTCCTACATTGTGACCAAGAACCAGCCAGACGGTGGACCGAAAGAAACTAAATAAAACAGGTTTCAGCTATGAGTTACCACTGTATGTACAATTTAGAAGTCAAGAACAAAAAAGTTTGAGTTGTTGAAAGGAGTGGGTTTTTTTTCTTAGTAATTATATTACTTTTAGCAATATGTTGGTTGTTTGCTTTGTGTACAGAATGTATTTTTGGGGTGATATAATCAAAGTTACTTAGCATGATTTGGGCCGTAATTTGAAATTGAGAGAAAAAGTATAAAGAAATCACAAAAAATGGCGATACCATTTTTTTTGGTAAGTTAAATCCTTCCAGAACACAGTCCAACCAGTGGCCAAAAATCAACATTTGAAACTAACGGGGAAAACACTGCCCCCCCCCCCCCCCCACCACCCCACCCCCTCACTAATAATAAGAATAATGGATTTAATTGCATTCCATTTCTTGATAGCTTTAGAGTTGTAGTGAAGATAAGCCAGATGTTTTATCACACTTAGTAGAAGTAAAGGAGTCAAGCTGCTGTCCAATTTTGCTATGGCCTGTCTTTGATACGCCATTGCAAATATTGCAGTGGTGTACCATGTTGTGAAGGGTGGAATGATAGGCCCGTTTTTTTGTTTTTTTTTGTTTTTTTTTGTTTTTTTTAGCTCTGTTTGTGTTGCACACAGTTCACCAGAAAGAGGACAAATGACAAAACTAAACCGTAACGACTTCTGTCTTGTCTGTTTTATGAAATTTCCCCATTAGCAATGGATGATTGCTGTGTATACATGAATCACATTCGGCTTTCTTCTTGTTTAGTGTGTGTATGTGTGTCTCGTGTGTGTGTGTGTGTGTGTGCGCGTCCCGCGCGTGTGTGTGCATGTGTAGTGGCGCGCGTTTTCTTTTTGTTTTTTTTTGTTTTTTTTTGCGTTTATAACAACTAAAAGGAAAAAAGCGGGTAAAGGATAGAATATCTGAAGTCCATGAGAAAAACGAGATATTTGAAAAACTGAGAAAAAGGAAAAAAGAAAAGAAAAAAACTGATGAAAGGAACTGCCACTAAAAAAAAAGGTCTGATTTGACCACCTGTGTGTGTGTGGGGAGTGTATGTCCTGTTAGTGTCTGGATCCATGCATTTTTTTTGAACTTTTGCTTTGGTCTTCACGACTTCAGAGTATTTATATTTGTATTTAGCAGGATGATTTGGTTTCTAGTGCCACTGACAATTTGTCTTTTATTTCCTGTCATCTTTGATACCAGATACTCTACTATATATGTGCTTGACCTGTCTCAGTGGACCTTGTTCTATTTGTTTGGTGTGAGTTGCGATTGAAGATACTGAATTTCTAAAACATCTCTGTTGATGTTTTGTGGGCTAGAAATGTGTGATCACGGCTGTCATTCTTTTCTTTTTTTATCTTTCTGAGCATGATATCAGTTTGCTCTTGATAATAAAAGATGAACGGTTTTACTGTCAAATAAGCTGCAAGGGCCTGTCACTGATACGCCTTTGCAAATATTCCAGTTAAAACAATACTCCCGAACAAATAGGTTCTTTTTGTTTGGGTGTGTCTGTAAATCAGCACTGTGCAGGTGTGTGTGTGTTGTGTTGTGTGTGTGTGTGTGTGTGTGTGTGTGTGTGTTGTGTGTGTGTGTCCATGTCTTCCGTATGAAAGAGACTTGTTCTTTCAGATGGATTGTTTGGTTACTACTCCTAATGACAATTTGTATTTGTTTATCCTTAATGCTAGATACTTTAGTAATCTTTGTGCCACTATATGAGCTATGCTGCTGTCTCATCTTTGCAATGGCCTATCCTTGGTACGCCATTGCAAATATGACAGCAACATATCCTGTTTTAAGAGTCCATGATAAGCATGTTGTCTTCATGTCAATGTGTGCATTATATGTGCTGGTGTACGTGTCTGTGCGAACCTTGTTCTGTATGTGAGGTGTGAGTGGGATTGTTGACCGTTTTGTTGTGTCAATTGTATCAAATGTTGAAGAAATGGATTTCTGAAACACATCTGATGTCCTGTGGGCTAGAAATGTGTGATCTTAACTTTCATTTTTTTTCCATTTCATGGACTGGTGTTAATTTGGTGTTTTCTTTCAAAGATGAATTGGGTTTACTGTCAACTATCTGCAAGGGCCTATCACTGACACGCCTCTGCAAATATTACAGTGAAGCAGCATGCTGTGATTACTCTTTGACAAATAGGTTATTTTTCCTTTGCCTGTGTTTGGACGTTCATGTGTGATTATCTGCAGGTGCAGAGGTGCGTGCGTGTGTGTGTGTGTGTGTGTGTGTGTGTGTGTGTGTGTGTGTGTGTGTGTGTGTGTGTGTGTGTGTGTGTTCGGTATGAATGAGACTATCCTTAATGCCAGATACTGGTCTGAACTTTCTACCACTGTATGAGTTATGCCTTTCCTTGGAAGGCCATTGCAAATATTACAGCAACATATCTTGTCGTAAAGAGTCCATGGGTGATAAACATGTTTTCTTCATATCTATGTGTGCAGTATTATGTGCTCGTGTACTAGTCTCTGTGAACCTTGTTCTATATGTTTGGTGGTTAGCGAGTTTGTTGTCGGTATTGTCATGTTGATCTGATCAAATTTGAAGGAAATTTGATTTCCAAAACATATCTGATATCCTTAGGGCTAGAAATGTGTGATCTCGTAGTAAACTATGTTTTTTTCCATTTCAATGACTGGTGTTAGGTTGGTCTTTATTTCAAAGATGAATGGATTTACTGTCAACTATCTACAAGGGCCTATCGCTGACACGCCATTGCAAATATTACAGTGAAGCAGCATGCTGTGATTACTCCTTGACAAATAGGTTGTTTTTGCTTTGTCTGTGTTTGGACATTCATGTGTGCTTATCTGCAGGTGCAGAGGGTTGTGTGTGTGTGTGTGTGTGTGTGTGTGTGTGTGTGTGTGTGTGTGTGTGTGTGTGTGTGTGTGTGTGGTGTGTGTGTGTGTTTGGTGTGAATGAGACTATCCTTAATGCCAGATACTGGTCTGAACTTTGTACTACTGTGTGAGTTATCCCTTTCCTTGGTAGGCCATTGTGTGTGTGTCGACGTGCGTGTGTGTGTGCGTGTGTGTGTATGCATGCGTGCGTGTGTGTGTATGCGTGGGTGTGTGTGGGTGTGAGCGTGTGTGTGTGTGTATGTCCATGTATTCGGTATGAATGAGACTTGGTCTTTCAGATGGATGGTTTGGTTACTAGTCCTAATGACAATTTGCATTTGCTTATCCTTAATGCCAGATACTTTAGTAATCTTTGTGCCACTATATGCTATGCTGCTCTCATCTTTGCAAAGCCTATCCTTGGTATGCCTTGCAAATATGACAGCATCATATCCTGTTTTAAAGAGTCCTATGATAAGCATGTTGTCTTCATGTCAATGTGTGCATTATATGTGCTAGTGTACGTGTCTGTGCGAACCTTGTTCTGTATGTGTGGTGTGAGCAGGATTGTTGAGCGTTTTGTGATATCAATTGTATCAAATGTTGAAGAAATGGATTTCTGAAACATATGTCGGTGTCCTGTTGGGCTGGAAATGTGTGATCTCAACTGCACGTGCAGAGGTGTGTGTGTGTGTTGTGGTGTGTGTGTGTGTGTGTGTGTGTGTGTGTTGTGTGTTGTTGTGTGTGTGTTCGGTATGAATGAGACTATCCTTAATGCCAGATACTGGTCTGAACTTTGTACTACTGTATGAGTTATGCCTGTCCTTGGTAGGTCACAGCAACATACCCTGTCCTGACGAGTCAGTGGGTGATAAGCATGTTTTCTTCATATCTATGTGTGCAGTATTGTGCTCGTGTACTAGTCTCTGTGAACCTTGTTGTATATGTTTGGCGCGAGTGAGATTGTTGTCTTTATTGTTATGTTAATCTTCTCAAATTTGGAAGAAAATTGATTTCCAAAACATATCTGATGTCCTGTGGGCTGGAAATGTGTGATCTTAAATATCATTTGTTTACTTTTAATGTCTGGTGTCAGTTTGGTCTTTATTTAAAAAGATTACTGGTTTTACAGTAAAATATTTGCAAGGGCCTGTCACCGATACACCTTTGCAAATATTACAGTAAAACAAGATGCTGTTACTACTGCCGAACAAATAGGTTGTTTTTGTTTGGTCCGTGTTTGGAAGTGCATGTCTGTAAATCAGCACATGGAGACGTGTGTGTGCGTGTGTGTGTACATGGTGTGTGTGTGTGTGTGTGTGTGTGTGGTGTGTGTGTGAGTGTGTGTGTGTGTGTGTGTGTTGTGTGTGTTATGTATTGGGTATGAATTGAGACTTGTTCTTTCAGATGGATGGTTTGGTTACTAGTGCTAATGACTGTTTGTATTTGCTTATCCTTAATGCCAGATACTTTAGTGATCTTTGTGCCACTATATGAGCTATGATGCTGTCTCATCTTTGCAATGGCCTATCCTTGGTACGCCATTGCAAATATGACAGCAACGTACCCTGTTTTAAAGAGTCGGTGATAAACCAATTTCTGCATATCAATGTCTGCATTATATGTGCTGGTGTACGTGTGTGTGTGAGAACTTTGTTTTGTATGTGTGGTGTGAATGGGATTGTTGAGCGTTTTGTGATATCAGTTGTATCAAATGTTGAAGAAATGGATTTGTAAAACATTTCTGTCGATGTCCTGTTGGGCTGGAAATGTGTGATCTCAACTATCTTTTTTTCCATTTCAATGACTGGTGTTAATTTGGTCTTTATTTCAAAGACGAATGGATTTACTGTCAAATATCTACAAGGGCCTATCACTGACAAGCCATTGCAAACATTACAGTAAAGCAGCATGCTGTGATTACTCCTTGACAAATCGGTTGTTTTTCCTTTGTCTGTGTTTGGACATTGATGAGTGCTTATCTGCACGTGCAGAGGTGTGTGTGTGTGTGTGTGTGTGTGTGTGTGTGTGTGTGTGTGTGTGTGTGTGTGTGTGTGTGTGTGTGTGTGGTGTGCGCGTGCGGTATGAATGAGACTATCCTTATGGCAGGTACCGGACTGAACTTTGTACCACTGTATGAGTTACGCCTTTCCGTGGTAGGCCATTGCAAAATATTACAGCAACAAATCCTGTTGTAAAGAGTCCATGGGTGATAAACATGTTTTCTTCATATCTATGTGTGCAGTATATGTGCTCGTGTACCAGTCTCTGTGAACCTTGTTGTATATGTTTGGTGTGAGCAAGATTGTTGTCGTTATTGCTATGTTAATCTTTTCAAATTTGGAAGAAAATTGATTTCCAAAACATATCTAATGTACTGTGGGCTAGAAATGTGTGATCTCAAGTATCATTTGTTTACTTTAATGTCTGGTGTCAGTTTGGTCTTTGTTTAAAAGATTACTGGTTTTACTGTCAAATATCTGCAAGGGCCTATCACTGATACACCTTTGCAAATATTACAGTAAAACAAGATGCTGTTACTACTGCCGAACAAATAGGTTGTTTTTGTTTGGTCCGTGTTTGGAAGTGCGTGTCTGTAAATCAGCACGTGGAGATGTGTGTGTGTGTGTGTGTGTTGTGTGTGTGTGTGTGTGTGTGTGTGTGTGTGTGTGTGTGTGTGTTTGCGTGTGTGCGCGTGCGTGTGTGTGTGTATGCGTGTGTGTGTGTGTGTGTGTCCCCATGTATTCGGTATGAATGAGACTTGTTGTGTCAGATGGATGGTTTGGTTAGTACTCCTAATGACAATTAGTATTTGCTTATCCAGAATACCAGATATTTTCGTAATCTTTGTGCCACTATATGAGCTATGCTGCTGTCTCATCTTTGCAATGGCCTATGCTCGGTATGCCATTGCAAATATGACAGCAACATATCCTGTTTTAAAGAGTCCATGATAAGCATGTTTTCTTCATATCAATGCGTGCATTATATGTGCTAGTGTACGTGTCTGTGCGAACCTTGTGTTGTATGTGTGGTGTGAGTGGGATTGTTGAGCGTTTTGTTATATCAGTTGTATGAAATGTTGATGAAATGGATTGCTAAAACATGTCTGTCGATGTCTTGTGGGCTGGAAATGTGTGATCTCAGCTATCGTGTTTTTTTCCATTTTAATGACTGGTGTTAATTTGGTCTTTATTTCAAAGATGAATGGATTTACTGTCAAATATCTACAAGGGCCTGTCACTGACAAGCCATTGCAAATATTACAGTAAAGCAGCATGCTGTGATTACTCCTTGACAAATAGGTTGTTTTTGCTTTGTCTGTGTTTGGACGTTCATGTGTGCTTATCTGCATATGCATGTGTGTGTGTGTGTGTGTGTGCGCATGTTTTCTTTTTGTTTGTTTTTTTAGCGTTTATAACAACTAAAAGGAAAAAAGCGGGTAATGGATAGAGTATCTGAAGTCCATGAGAAAAACGAGATATTTGAAAAACTGAGAAAAAGGAAAAAAAGAAAGAAAAAAACTGAGAAAGGAAATGCCACTGAAAAAAAAGGTCTGATTTGACCACCTGTGTGTGTGTGTGAGTGTATGTCCTGTTAGTGTCTGGATCCATGCATTCTTTTTGAACTTTTGCTTTGGTCTTCACGACTTCAGAGTATTTATATTTGTATTAGCAGGATGATTTGGTTTCTAGTGCCACTGACAATTTTATTTCCTGTCATCTTTGATACGAGATACTCTACTATCTTTGTGCCCATACGAGTTATGCTTTCTGTCAATCTTTGCAATGGTATCCTTGGTACGATTGCAAATATGACACAAAACATTCCTGTTGTGAGTTCCTGATAGCATGTTTTCTTCATATCGATTTGTCAGTATATGTGCTTGTGACACCTGATCTCAGTGACCTTGTTCTATTTGTTTGGGTGTGAGTTGGGATTGAAAATACTGAATTTCTAAAACATCTCTGTTGATGTTTGTGGGCTAGAAAATGTGTGATCACGGCTTTCATTCTTTTCTTTTTTATCTTTTGAGCATGATATCAGTTTGTCTTTATATAAAAGATGAACGGTTTTACTGTCAAATAAGCTGCAAGGCTGTCACTGATACGCCTTTGCAAATATTCAGTAAACAACTACTCCCGAACAAATAGGTTCTTTTTGTTTGGTGTGTGTCTGTAAATCAGCACGTGCAGGTGTGTGTGTGTGTGTGCGCGCGCATGTGTGTGTGTGTGTTTTCCATGTCTTAAATATGAATGAGACTTGTTCTTTCAGATGGATTGTTTGGTTACTACTCCTAATGACAATTTGTATTTGTTTATCCTTAATGCTAGATACTTTAGTAATCTTTGTGCCACTATATGAGCTATGCTGCTGTCTCATCTTTGCAATGGCCTATCCTTGGTACGCCATTGCAAATATGACAGCATATGTTTTAAAGAGTCTATGATAAGCATGTTGTCTTCATGTCAATGTGTGCATTATATGTGCTAGTGTACATGTCTGTGCAAACCTTGTTCTGTATGTGAGGTGTGAGTGGGATTGTTGACCGTTTTGTTGTGTCAGTTGTATCAAATGTTGAAGAAATGGATTTCTGAAACACATCTGATGTCCTGTGGGCTAGAAATGTGTGATCTTAACTTTCATTTTTTTTCATTTCAATGACTGGTGTTAATTTGGTCTTTCTTTCAAAGATGAATGGATTTACTGTCAACTATCTGCAAGGGTCTATCACTGACACGCCTCTGCAAATATTACAGTGAAGCAGCATGCTGTGATTACTCTTTGACAAATAGGTTGTTTTTCCTTTGCCTGTGTTTGGACGTTCATGTGTGATTATCTGCAGGTGCAGGGTGTGTGTGTGTGTGTGTGGTTGTGTGTGTGTGTGTGTGTGGTGTGTGTGTGTGTGTGTGTGTGTGTGTGTGTGTGTTCGGTATGAATGAGACTGTCCTTAATGCCAGATACTGGTCTGAACGTTTGTACCACTGAATGAGTTATGCCTTTCCTTGGTAGGCTATTGCAAATATTACAGCAAGATACCCTGTCGTAAAGAGTCCATGGGTGATAAACACGTTTTCTTCATATCTATGTGTGCAGTATATGTGCTCGTGTGCCAGTCTCTATGAACCTTGTTCTATTTGTTTGGTGTTAGCGAGATTGTTGTCGTTATTGTTATGTTAATCTGATCAAATTGGGAAGAAAATTGATTTCCAAAACGTATCTGATGTCCTGTGGGCTGGAAATGTGTGATCTTAAATATGTTTGTTTACTTTTAATGTCTGGTGTCAGTTTGGTCTTTGTTTAAAAAATTATGGTTTTACTGTCAAATATCTGCAAGGGCCTATCACTGATACGCTATTGCACATGTTAAAATAAAACAAGATGCTGTGATTACTCCACAACAAATAGATTGTTTTTGTTTGGTCTGTGTTTGGAAGTGCTGTGATCGCGTGGTGATCCTACCTTCCAAGATGGTACGCTCATTCTTTGTGTCCTCCTTGTACGATTGTCTTTGATTTCGTTTCAGGGAGGGCTTCGAAGATTTTTTAATTTTCTTTCTTTGACCAAGGAAAGAACGGAGGGATAACCATGGATTAAGTTCTGCCCGTAGCTGCCTTCTCTCTCTCTCTCTCTCTCTCTCTCTCTCTCTCTCTCTCTCTCTCTCTCTCTCTCTCTCTCTCTCTCTCTCCCCTCTCTCTGTCCTCCTCTCTCTCTCTCCTCTCTCTCTCTCTCTCTCTCTCAGCCCTAATCAACCTGGTTGATGACTGGCTAAATAGCATTAACAACAACAGATATTGTGGTGTCCTATTTATTGATTTCAAAAAAGCATTTGATGTGATAGACCATAACCTTCTACTTAGAAAACTGAAATTGTATGGCTTATCCACAAAAACACTTACGCTTTTTCACTCATATCTCACAAATAGGCAACAATGTGTAAAAATTAATACAACTTTCTCTTCATTTCAAACACTTTCCTATGGCGTCCACAAGGCTCTATCCTGGGTCCCTTACTGTTCACAATTTACATCAATGATTTACCTCTCCATATCACATCCACCTGTGAACTCTTTGCTGATGATACAACAATACATACAAATCATTCTGATGTTACTGTTCTTGCACACCACTTTACAAGAAAGTGCGAATGACCTCGTCAAATGGACTGAACTAAATCACATGTCGCTTCACCCTCAAAAAACTAAATCCATGCTTATCACAACTAGGCAAAAAAGACAAAATCTCACTCTTAAGTTTCCTCCTGTACATCTTAAAAATGAACCCGTTGAACAGGTTACATGCATCAAAGTGCTAGGAATAACAATTGATAACAATATGAGTTGGCAAGCTCACATAACCTCACTATGCAAAAAGTTTCACAGAAAGTTTATCAACTCTCCAAAATCAAACGCTTCCCTCGACCTGCATTCACGCAAGCTCTTTTTCCAGTCTCATATTCAATCATACATAGACTATGGATCTACACTATGGGACTGCGCTAGCGCTAAAACTCTCAAAACCATTGTTAAGCCTACACAAGCGAGCACTCAAATTAGTCCTCCTAAAAAGCAATAGTCTTCTGGACTCGGACTATAAAAAGATTCAAGTTCTCCCCTTAAGTCTGAGATTACAATACAACAAAGGGATCATAATGCACAAGATTGTGTCTGGGAAGGCACCCTCAACATTAGTTCACAGATTCTCAATAAATTCCTCAAGGACTCTACCCAAACTTCATGTGCCTGTTCCTAGAATTGACTTATTCAAATCCAGTTTAACATATTCAGGTTCCTGTCAATGGAACTCGCTCCCTGAATCAACCAAACAACGCCAATGCATATCAACCTTCAAACACCATTATTTCAACCATCTTATGTGCCAGTACTTACATACTCCGCCATAAATCCACCACCAATCACCACCACCCTCTTTGCCTTATATATATACCTGACTATTTAGAAAGTGTTTTGTACTTGAAATGCACATGTATGTTATTTTGTTTACTAAGTATGTCTTATATGAGTACATGTGTGTGTGTTGTTGTGTGTGTGTGTGTGTGTGTGTGTGTGTGTGTGTGTGTGTGTGTGTGTGTGTGTGATTTCCTATTACTCCTGCCCTCTTGTCATTCTGTCAATATGCTTATGTTCTTATGTGACTCACTCTCTCTCTCTCTCTCTCTCTCTCTCTCTCTCTCTCTCTCTCTCTCTCTCTTCTCTCTCTCTCTCTCACGGTTCTGCTGGAATGACTTGATTTATTATCCATATGACATCCCCTCCTACCCGTAGCGACTGGGCTATCATTATGCATTTCCCACCTCCATTTGTGCTTTATTTCTATCGCCCCCCCCCCCCCCCCTCCCCCGGTGCTTCAAAATCGATTGTCTTGTATCTCTTTGGAATTTTTTGATTGTCAGATTGTTCTAAACATGCTCTCTTATCGCACCCACTCTCGCCTCTTTTCACTCCCCACCCTCTCTCTCTCTCTCTCTCTCTCCTCTCTCTCTCTCTCTCTCTCTCTCTGCAGACTTACCCTGCACTCCCTTCGCTCCTGCGTCTCTCTCTCTCTCTCTCTCTCTCTCTCTCTCTTTTTTTAAATTTTAATCCCGTATTGTATTGTAGTTCAGTCACTTTTGCATGCTTCCTTTGTTACCTTTTATTTTATATTGTTTGACCCCACTCAGGGCGAGGACTGGATGTAAAAAAGCACATCAGTGCTTATCCTATTATCCTCGTAAATAAAGAATTTTGTCTTGTCTTGTCTTGTCTTGTCTTGTCTCTCTCGCCATACGCAGAATGAAAGCGTCAGTGCAGTACAGAATAGTACATAGATAAACCCAGACGACAGTATCAAACGACAAAACACTTAAAACCAGCAAGAGAATGTCCAACGTTAATAGATCGTACATACTTGCTTGGTGAGGATGAATTATAGAGGAAAAGAAAAAAGAGAAAGGAAACAAAAACCTGACATGATTGAGGGAAAAAAAGAAGAAAAAAAAAACAAGAGAAGGGGAAAAAAATAGGAGGATGAGGACCCCGACAGTGGGGATGAGGAGGAATAACCGAAGCATGGACAACTAAGCACAGATATATTTACATCATTGGAAGTTAATTCTGAAAGATGGGGGGGGGGGGGGGGGGGGGGGTAGAGAGAAAAGTGAAGGTCAGGTCAGCACGCACTTTCTCATCACGAGGGGGGGGGGGGGGGGGCTAGAGAGAAGTGAAGGTCAGGTCAGAACGCACTTTCATCCGAGGGGGGGGGGGGGGTAGAGAGAAAGTGAAGGTCAGGTCAGCACGCACTTTCTCATCACCGGGGGGGGGGGGGGGGGGGGGGGTTAGAGAGAAAAGTGAAGGTCAGGTCAGCACGCACTTTCTCATCACCGAGGGGGGGGGGGGGGGGGGGTGGGTAGAGAGAGAGGAGAGAGTGAGAGGGTCGTGGTCAGGGGAAGAGGGGGGGTGGTGGTACAGAGGGAGAGGAGAGGGGGGGGGGGGGGGTTTACGGGAGAGAGAGAGAGGTGAGGGTGGTACGGAGAGAGAGAGGTGGGGTGGTCGGAAGCAGAGAGGGGGGGGTGGTACGGGAGAGGAGAGGGGGGGGGGGGAGGGGGATGGAGAGAGAGGAGAGGGGGGGGGTACGGGAAAGGAGGGGGGGGGGTGACGGAGAGAGAGAGGGGGGGGGTGGTACGAGAGAGAGGGGGGGGTGGTTCGGAGAGCGAGAGAGGGGGGTGGGGAGGAGAGAGAGGAGGGGGGTGGAGGGGAGAGAGAGAGGGGGGTGGTACGGGAGAGAGAGAGAGGGGGGTAGGGAGAGGAGAGAGAGAGGGGGGGTGGTACGGAGAGAGAGAGAGAGGGGGGGGGTGGTACGGGAGAGAGAGAGAGGGGGGTGGTACGGGAGAGAGAGGAGAGGGGGGGGTGGTACGGGAGAGAGAGAGAGGGGGGGGGGACGACGGGATGGTGGGTGAGGGGGGGGGACGGGATGGGGAGAGAGAGAGAGGGGGGGGGGTACGGGAGAGAGAGAGGAGGGGGGGTGGTACGGGAGAGAGAGAGGGGGGGGGGGGTACGGGAGAGAGGAGGGGGGGGGGGGGGGGTACGGGAGAGAGAGGGGGGGGGGGGAGGAGGAGGGGGGGGGGTGGTACGGGAGGAGAGAGGGGGGGGGTACGGAGAGAGGAGAGAGAGGGGGGGTGGTACGGGGAGAGAGAGAGAGGGGGGGTGGTGGGGAGAGAGAGAGGGGGGGTGGTACGGGAGAGAGAGAGAGAGGGGGGGTGGTACGGGAGAGGAGAGAGAGAGGGGGGGGGGTACGGGGGATGGGGTGATGGGGGGAGGGCGGGTGGGGGAGGGAGAGAGAGAGGAGAGGGGGGGGGTACGGGAGAGGAGAGAGAGGGGAGGGGGGGTACGGGAGAGAGAGGAGAGGGGGGTGGTACGGGAGAGAGAGAGAGAGAGGGGGGGGTTACGGGGAGAGAGAGAGAGGGGGGTGGGGGGAGAGAGAGAGAGGGGGGGGGGGTACGGGAGAGAGAGAGAGAGGAGGGGGGGGTACGGGAGAGAGAGAGAGAGAGGGTGGTACGGGAGAGAGAGAGAGAGGGGGGGGGTACGGGAGAGAGAGAGAGGGGGGGTGGTAGGGAGAGAGAGAGAGAGGGGGGGGTGGGGGAGGGAGGAGGAGGAGAGAGAGGGGGGGGGTGGTACGGGAGAGAGAGAGAGAGGGGGGGGGGTACGGGGAGAGAGAAGAGGGGGGGGTGGTAGGGAGAGAGAGGAGGAGGGGGGGTACGGGAAGAGAGAGAGGGGGGGGGGAGCGGGGGTAGGGAGAGAGAGAGAGGGGGGGGGGTACGGGAGGAGAGAGGAGGAGAGGGGGGGGGTACGGGAGAGAGAGAGAGAGGGGGGGGGTACGGGAGAGAGAGAGAGAGGGGGGGGTACGGGAGAGAGAGAGAGGGGGGGGGTACGGGAGAGAGGAGAGAGGGGGGTGGTACGGGAGAGAGGAGAGAGAGGGGGGGGGTACGGGAGAGAGAGAGGGGGGGGGTGGTACGGGAGAGAGAGGAGAGGGGGGGGGTGGTACGGGGAGAGAGAGAGGGGAGGGGGAGGGAGACGGGGGAGGGTGGGTGAGGGGAGGAGGAGAGGGATGGGGGGGAGAGAGGAGAGGGGGGGGGGGTACGGGGAGAGAGAGGAGAGGAGGGGGGGTACGGGAGAGAGAGAGAGAGAGGGGGGGTACGGGAGAGAGAGGAGAGAGGAGGGGGGGTACGGGAGAGAGAGGAGAGGGGGGGGGGGTACGGGAGAGAGAGAGAGGGGGGTACGGGAGGGAGAGAGAGAGAGAGGGGGTACGGGAGGAGAGAGAGAGAGGGGGGGTACGGGAGAGAGAGAGAGAGAGGGGGGGTACGGGAGGAGAGAGAGAGAGGGGGGTACGGGGGAGAGAGAGAGAGGGGGGGTACGGGAGAGAGAGAGGAGAGAGGGGGGGTACGGCATAGAGAGAGAGAGGGGGGGGTACGGGGGAGAGAGAGAGAGGGGGGGTACGGGAGAGAGAGGAGAGAGGGGGGGGGTACGGGGGAGAGAGAGAGGGGGGGTACGGGAGAGAGAGAGAGAGAGGGGGGGGGTACGGGGGAGAGAGAGAGGGGGGGTACGGGAGAGAGAGAGAGAGGGGGGGTACGGGAGAGAGAGAGGGGGGGTACGGGGGAGAGAGAGAGAGGGGGGGGGTACGGGATAGAGAGCAAACTGACAAGTGTTTTTTAGATTTTGTTTTTTCATTGGAGAAACAATGTGGTTGTATATATATGAACATGATTGTATATTTAAAAATGTACGTATAATCCTTCTTCATACAAGAAAAATGGTAAATTACACATACTTTCTCACCTCCGAGCGGAATGCAATGGGGAGGGGAAGGTGGGAGGGGAGGGGGGGGGGGGAGGTGGAGAGGGAGAGGGGTGAGAGTCATCACATAGTAATGCAGTAATGATAAACTGTTAAACATGATTGAGAATATAAACTCTTTAAGTGTGAGAGATGGGGGTGGGGTGGTAGGGGTGGGGTGGGGTGGGGGAGCTGGGGATGAGGGGGGAGAGAGAGGCACACAGTAATGATAAACTGTTAAACATGATTGAGAATATAAACTCTTTAAGTGTGAGAGATGGGGGTGGTAGGGTGGGGTGGGGTGGGGGAGCTGGGGATGAGGGGGGAGAGAGCACACAGTAGATAACTGTAAATGATGAGAATAAACCTTAAGTGTGAGGGAGGGGGTGGTGAGGGTGGGGTGGGTGGGGAGCTGGGGATGAGGGGGGGAGAGCACACAGTAGTGACACTGTTACATAGGATCGAGAAAATAAACACTAAGTGTGAGGGGGGGGGGGGGGGGGGGGGAGGGTGAGGGGTTGGGGCAGAGAGAAAGAGCGAGAGAGAATTAATTGTTCCCAATTTAACCAAAAAAAAAGGGGGGGGGGGGTCTGTGTGACCGTTGTTAAAAGTCCGGCTGGAGCCCCCCCCCCCCCCCCCCCCCCACCCCCCCCCCCCACCCCCCCCCCCCCCCCCCACACCACACACACATATACAAACACAAAAAATCATATTTAGCTTTCTTCTTTGTTCAATGCGTGTGTGTATGTGTGTGTGTTTTCTTTTTGTTTTTATAGTTTATAACAACTGAAAGGAAAAAAAAAATGGGTGAAGGATAGAATATCTGAATTCCATGAGAAAAACAAGATGTATGAAAAAAAAAAAAAAATAAAAAAGCAAGAAAAAAACTGAGAAAGGAAATGCCACCCCAAAAAGTTCTCATTTGAGCACCTGTTTGTATGTCCTGTGAGTATGTCTGGATCCATGCATTCTTTTTGAAATTTTGCATTTGTCTTCAGAGTATCTACATTTTTGGTACTTGAGAAAAAACAAAAAATTTGGCTGAACGTTAATTAGGACTTCCTGTCTGACCTCTAGCCCTTCAAGATAATTTTCATTTTGGCTGTGTTAAATACGAATCGGATGTTAGACTGAAAATGAAAATAGGGTGTTTAAAAGTTTATCTCTTGTTTATTTATCAAAATGTTGTATATGGAGGAATTGTTAATGTGCGCTTGTTTTCCCCCACTACTAAATTGTTCAACATATTTTTGTTTGGTCAGTCGGTGAGAGATGCAAGTAAAGGCTGTTCTGCCCAATTCTTACCTGCTGTCAGCACTTGCATGACTGACAATGTTCGGGTTATTATTTAACACTAGCACTGACCACTGTTGACTTTTTTTTTTTTTACCTCCCTTGCATCCTTAAATGGATCCTAAAGCACAGGCTCAAATATTTACTCTTTTACATGGTGAAAATGATTTGTATTTTTCAGAAACTTGTTTCCTCACTAAACTTTTTTGTTGTTGTTGTTTTATTATTCTGTCCTTCGCTGGCTGCTTTGGGGTGCTGTTGGATTCTGTTTTTGAACCTTGGTGGTGAGAAACAGCACAGAATTGTAGACTGTGGTATCTCTCCATTTGATGCCAAGGGAGCACAGACACAATCAGCCGTGCTTCCTTGACGAATGAGATCAAACGGACGAAAGACTCGGAGCAAGCAATATGAAAAGTTCTGTCTTCAGGATGGGTTACGATGGTCCCCATAAACTGCAAGCGAAAGATATTTATGTTGATAATGTAATTTCCTGATTTGTCATTCTCATGTTTTTCTCTTGCTCCCCCCCCCCCCCCCCCCCCCCCCCCCCCCCCCCCCTTTTTTTTTTTTTTTTTTTTTTTTGCGGATCCCTTTTTATCTTTGCCAAGTCAATGTAATGATGGAGGAATTGTTGGCCTGCACTTGTTTCCACCACTCTACATTGACACACACACACACACACACCCCACACACACACCACACACACACACACACACCACACACACACACTGAAACCAATGTATTGTCAGATTACTCAGGTTGTACTCACAGACAACACACACACACACACAACACACACACACACACACTGAAACCAATGTATTGTCAGATTAATCAAGTTGTACTCACAGACACACACACACACCACACACACACAAAAAACACCACACAACACACCCACACACACACCACATTATTATATATATATATATATATATTTTATGTGTGTGTGTGTGGGGCGTGCGTGTGTGTGTGTGTGTGTGTGTGTGTGTGTGTGTGTGTGTGTGTGTGTGTGTGTGTGTAGGCTTCAGCGGTTGACCGAATTATGTAAGCTTCCGTGTGATAGTTAGGGGGCAGCTCTCAGTATACGTCTGTCAGTCGGCCGTAGGAATCGAAGTCGCCCGTTCTTGGGTCAAGAAAACATGAAGGTAATCCCAACTGGAACCTGTTAAATTTGCAAAAGTGTTACATGTTCCTGGGGTCTGGACGATTTAAAGTTTAATCCAAACTGGAATCCGTTTCATATGACAGTGTGGTCCACACGTTCTTTGGGTCTATATGATCTGAAGATAATGCAAACTAAAATCTATTTAATATGCTAATGTGTTTACATGTTCTTTGAGTCTGGACGATCTGAAGTTAATTCAGAATGGAGCCCATTTAATATGCTAATATATTTACAATCTTGAGGACAATCCAATCTGCACTCTGTTGAGTTTGCTAATTTGTCTACAAGCCCACATACTAATTAACACAAAAAAAACAAGGGTTTAAAACTGCAGTCACTATAAAACAGACCGATGAAATCTTAGCGACTATGTCTTCTTTGAACATCATAAAAAGACGTCAAATGCCCCAAACAATGCTTCCTGATTTTCTGTCAGCAGCGGAGTGAAATGAAAAGAACCCAAAACCAAACCAACAAAAAAATGGAGGAAAAAAAAGAAAAAGATAAAAAAAAAGGAGTAGGGGATAATAGAGATATCAAAAACGGGAAACAGGTATGAAGAAAAGAAGGCAGAGCGTTGGGGTTGGGGTTTGGGGGGTTGGGGGTTTGGGGATAGGTGATAACGTATTGGAAGAAGGTGGGGCTGGGGTCGAGATGTGAACTGAATATCTTCAACCCCAAGTCATGCACATCAAAGTGTGTTCTGCGACAGAAATGTGGGTAAGACTCCAAAAAATGGCGAATGGACCAGAATGTTGTTTGAAAGGATGGGAGAAAAGATGGTCAGTGGCCTTAAAACGGACCACCAAATTTCTGACCCTGGGAAACGGGTTTGCCTTTCTTAGCACTAAGCGGGGGAGGGAAATGGAGGAAAACTCCCAGACAGAAAAGCTGAGAAATCAAATAAATGAAGACAAGAACAAAAGAGCAAAAAAGAAAAAAAAAAAAAGCTGTAAACAAATGATGAAGCAGCTGCAAAGTCCCTTAAAAAAACAAAACACACGCACACATTACACACACATGCGCGCGCAAATAAACACACACCCCACACAGAGGAAGCAACGTGCCCACACACACACACACACACACACACACCCCACACACACACACCCCACACCACACACAAACACCCCCACACATGCACAGAGACCACACATCCACACTCGTGTGAGCGCGACAAGCACGCGCACGCGTGCGCACAACACACACACAAAAAAGCACACATGGATACACACAGACACAGTACACACACCCGACACACAGGCAGACACACACGCCACACATGCAAGCACGCACGCACACACACACTTAAACACATTGTCAAGGGCGTGAAACCTCTCGCAAAAAGACCTTTAGCGCTTAGAGACGGGAGGAATTTTGTACGTAGTACCAAAATAGGTTATATAGCCATTAACCAGTGTGCCTTACCCACCGCACATGGTCGAACTGTGTCGGGAGGACGAAGTGGTCAGGTGACAGATGGCACCCGAGGTAGTAAGGACTCTTCCAAGTTCAGACCTTTCCAAATATAGAAAAAAAAAAGGGGGGGGGGACGTAACCACTAGGACTTCGGGCATCGGGTGCGCGCTACATACTCAGTCAGCTGAGGTTGCCTTTGTAAACAGTCGTTGAAGAAACAGGAGTCTTTGGCGCATTCAGATTGGTATTGTGTGGAGCACTGTGTTGGTTCTATTGTCAGGCTGGTTGAATGCGCGTGGACGTTGTTGTCGTAGCTTTTCTCCAGGATAATTACTGTGTTTTTAAATGACCCCCGAAGCGGGGGAAATTTCGATGTCCATTTTGGTGCCAAGTGTTTGTTTGCTAATCAATTAGGTGGGAGTGGGGTAAATTGATGTGTGGGAAAGATGTAGGAAAGGAGAATTCAGGGTACTTTGAACAAGGGTACTTGGGGAACAAGACGTTTGAGAAGAGCATGGACAAAGGCATGGCCCCGAAGGGAAATCCTTTTTGTGTCCCTCCTATATAAAGTGAGGGAGAAAACGTGAAGAAGAGAAGACCCCACGAGAGAGAGAGGAGAGAGAGAGAGAGGGGGGGAGAGAGAGGGGAAAGGTGGGGAGGGGAGAGAGGGGAAAAGGGGAAGGGGAGATGGGCAGGACAGATTAGGGTTGAGAGAAAACGTGGTCTGGGAGATAAAACAGACAGCAAAGTCTTAGGGTTAAAGAAAAGCTGGAAAGAAGAAGAAAATAAGTTTGAAGTGAGAGGTGGGGAAGGCAGACAGACTGAAAATTTTTTAAAAACCAGAGGTGGGTGAAAGAGACGAAGAGAAGGTTCTCGTCGAGATCCAGAGACGACCACAAAGACCCAGTCCTGAAGCCTGGAGGCCCCTTTCACCAAGGGCGCACCATCAAGCAGTGTGAAGAGACTTGAAGAGACTTTTTTTTAAGAACTGTGGTGTGGTATGAAAACGTGGTTGTGTGTGTGAAAACCTGGCCAGGTAAGAAGTCATTTTTTATAACCGGGGGATTAGGAAGTATTGATCTTTTTATGGTTTGATTATTGCTTTTTGTGATTGGATTCTTCATGTTTTGATTATAAGTAGCATAGAAATTGTATTTCTTGGCTCAGTCGTGTTAGGAGAGAAACGAATGCGTTTACTCCCATTCCCAGAGAGAGGTGGAATGTTTGGTGGGCGCATAGTGTGAAAAAGCGGGGTTTATGAGTGCCAGGGAAACCTTGGGGTTAACCGCTAAAAAATACTAAAATTGGCCTTAAACCCCAAAACCTCACGATTTCCCCGTCGGAACAATTTCACACACACAAAAGCAAAACCACACACACACAAAACC
>JAMYXO010003041.1:7500-20000 GCA_033310375.1 Conus canariensis | reverse complement strand
CTCTCTCTCTCTCTCTTTTCTCTCTCTCTCTCTCTCTCTCTCTCTCTCTCTCTCATTTTCAGAGTTCATTGACCATGGCAAGGTCGTTTCCATGGCTGGCAGCACTTTGAAGCCTGCGCACTTTTGGTGCTCAGTGGCATGTGTGTGTGTGTGTGTGTGTGTGTGTGTGTGTGTGTGTGTGTGTGTGTGTGTGTGTGTATGTGTGTGAGTGTGTGTGTGTGTGAGTGTGTGTGTGTGTGTGTGTGTGTGTGTGTGTGTGTGTGTGTGTGTGTGTGTGTGTGGTGTGCCTGTCTGTCTGTCTGTCTCTCAATTTATAATAGCAAGATTTAGATTTGGAATATCGGATATCTTTGTTCATCATTTTCGTTACAGGCAAAATTGAAATTCTGATCTCATCTGTGCAATACATAAAAATGCATGTGAAGATGGAGTTCATTAGTTTAAAATTGCAGTTTACAGTTTTGAGTGGTACCAGGAATGAGTTTATTCGTCCTAAATATCATAAGCAACCATCTGTGTTTAGAATCACCTTACTTACGGCTTGCACTAAAGAGGATGTTAAGGTTTGCCTTGTACCAACATAAAGCTTTTAAATACCGGAGCACGGTGTGTTCTTGAGAATGTGCTGTTTTCATTTTGTTGAGTAGGCTTTATAATATCATTTTTATCAATGTCCAGTCCACCCCTTCATAAACGGCCATGGCCTATAATGAATAAATAATCCGTATCCGTCTCTCTCTCTCTCTCTCTCTCTCTCTCTCTCTCTCTCTCTCTCTCTCTAGATTATCACTACCTAACGCACCTAAAACAGTCAGGTACCTGCGGGGTAGATGGCCTAGACGGGAAAATCCTCAAACTATCAGCTCCAGCAATTACAGATACATTAACATACGTCTTCAATTTATGCATAGACAAAAATCATTTTCCCAATAGTTTCAAAAAAGCAAAAGTCCTTCCTATCCACAAGGCAGGTGACAACTCAGACCCTGCAAACTACAGACCAATCTCAATCATTTCCTCTATTTCCAAACCTTTGGAAAAACACATGAACAAAACACACATTACACCACCTTAATACATACCACTTGCTTCATCCAAGACAGTCCGGGTTTCGACACAACCATTCATGCCACACAGCCCTAATCAACTTAGTTGATGACTGGCTAAATAGCATTAACAACAACAGATATTGTGGTGTCCTATTCATCGATTTAAAAAAAGCATTTGATGTGATAGACCATAACCTTCTTCTTAGAAAATTGAAATTGTATGGCTTATCCACAAAAACTCTTTCGCTTTTCCAATCATATCTCACAAATAGGCAACAATGTGTGAAAATCAATACAACTTTCTCTTCATTTAAAACACTTTCCTATGGCGTCCCACAAGGCTCTATCCTGGGTCCCTTACTGTTCACAATTTACATTAATGACCTACCTCTCCATATCACATCCACATGTGAACTCTTTGCTGATGATACAACAATACACACAAATCATTCTGATGTTACTGTTCTTGCACAAACTTTACAAGAAAGTGCGAATGACCTCGTAAAATGGACTGAACTAAATCACATGTCGCTTCACCCTAAAAAAAACTAAATCCATGCTTATCACAACCAGACAAAAAAGACAAAATCTCACTATTAAGTTTCCTCCTGTACATCTCAAAGATGAACCTGTTGAACAGGTAACATACCTCAAAGTGCTAGGAATAACAATTGATAACAACATTAGTTGGCAAGCTCACATAACCTCACTGTGCAAAAAAAATTCACAGAAAGTTTATCAACTCTCCAAAATCAAACGCTTCTTCGACCTGCATTCACGCAAGCTCTTTTTCCAGCCTCATATTCAATCACACATAGACTATGGATCTACTCTATGGGACTCTGCTAGTGCTAACACCCTCAAACCATTACTAAGCCTACACAAGCGAGCACTCAAATTAGTCCTCCTAAAAACCAGTAGTCTTCTGGACTCGGACTACAAAAAGATTCAGGTTCTCCCCTTAAGTCTGAGATTAGAATACAACAAAGGGATCATAATGCACAGGGTTGTGTCTGGGAAGGCACCCTCCACATTAGCTCACAGATTCTCAATTAATTCCTCAAGGACTCTACCCAAACTTCACGTCCCTGTTCCTAGAATTGACTTATTCAAATCCAGTTAAACATATTCAGGTTCCTGGCAATGGAACTCGCTCCCTGAATCAACCAAACAACACCAATGCATATCAACCTTCAAACACCATTATTTCAACCATCTTATGTGCCAGTATTTGCATACTCTGCCATAAATCCAACACCAGCCCACCACCACCCTCTTTCTCTTATGTATGAACCTGTCTATTTAGAAAGTGTTTTGTATTTGAAATGCACATGTTATTGTGTTTAGTAAGTATGTCTTATGTGAGTACGTGTGTGTATGAGTGTGCGTGCGTATGTGTGCGTGTGTGTGTGTGTGTGTGTGTGTGTGTGTGTGTGTGTGTGTGTGTGTGTGTGTGTGTGTGTGTGTTTCCTACTTCTCTTGCCCTTTTGTCATTATGTCGTTATGCTTTTATTCTCATGCGACTCTCTCTCTCTCCCCCTCTCTCTCTCTCTTTCTCTCTCTCATGGTTAATAATAATAATAATGGTTTCTTATGTAGCGCTTAATCAAACGAATTTCTCTAAGCGCTTTACAAAGTCATACTACATTCACCCTTCTCATATACAATAATACACCTTACACCCAACTACAAATACTATTACTACAATAACTAACAAATCCTAATCCTACGAATGTGACATTCACTTATTTTTCAAATATCACTACAAAAACTTAATCCTATAACGTTCAATCATACAACAAATACATATAATAGAGAACATACACATACGCTACATTTGAAAAGGCCCAGACGGCTATGAGTTAGGTTGTACCCCCCCCCTCCCCACACACACACACACAGCATTGACTAATTATGAGAAAATAGATGAGTTTTAAGTTTAGACTTGAAAGAAGAGATAGAATCTGAATGTCTGAGAGAGTCTGGCAGTCTGTTCCACGTCGCTGGAGCTTGAAAAGAGAAAGATCTTTCACCAGTAGTAGTCCTGAAGCGAGTCATTCGCAGAAGGCGGTCGTCAGCACAGAAGCGTAGTAGTCGAGAGGGGGTGTAGATTTTAAGGAGATCTGAGAGATAAGAAGGTCCATTTTCAAAGACAGCAGAGAAAGTGAGAGTTGAGATTTTGTACGAGATACGGTTTGAGACAGATAGCCAGTGAAGAGAGTGGAGTAGAGGCGAAATGTGATCATATTTTCCTGCTCTACAGACGACTCGGGCTGCATGATTTTGGATTCGCTGTAATCTTTCTATCAGGCATTTTGGAAGGCCGGCCAAAAGTGAGTTGCAGTAATCTATTCTAGATAAGACAAATGCACAAATGAGAGTTTTTGTAGCATCTGTAGAGAGAAGGTGACGTACAGAGCTGATTCTCCTTAGTTCTAAATAGGCAATCTTGCAAATATTTGAAACCTGTTTCTCAAAGGAGAGGGATTGGTCAAGTATGGTTCTCCTGGAATGATTTGATATATTATCTACATGACATCCCCCCTCCTACCCGTGGTGACTGGGTTATCATTATGCATCCACCCCCCCCCCCCCTCCATTTGTGCCTTCTTTTTTTCCCCTGGTGCTTCAAAATCGATTGTCTTATATCGCCTTGGTGTTTTTTGATTGTTAGATTGTTCTAAACATGCTCTTTCTCGCACCCACTCTCGCCTCTTTCTCCCTCTCTCTATTGCCCTTCCCTGCACTCCTTTCGCTCCTGCGTCTCTCTGTCTGTCTGTCTCTCTCTCTGTCTCTGTCTGTCTGTCTGTCTGTCTCTCTCTTGCACACTAGCGCCTTTAAGTACATGCTCTCCTTGTCTCATCTTCTTATCATGATTTTGCTCATATAATTTTATGATATGTATTGTTTCATTATTTTAATCAGCTCTTTCCTGTCTTATATTGCACATATTATTAATGTGTTTGTCTTTAACATGATCTTTTCTATGAGTGATTTCCCCCCTCTCTCTCTCTCTCTCTCTCTTTTGCTTCCCCCCCCCCCCCCCCCCCCCTCAAATTCCATCTCACTTTCCTAAATACCTTCCACGTATTTTCATGTCTTACGGAAAATGATTATATGTGCCTTGCTCTCTCTCTCTCTGTGTGTGTGTGTGTGTGTGTGTGTGTGTGTGTGTGTGTGTGTGTGTGTGTGTGTGTGTGTGTGTGTGTGTGTGTGTGCGTGCATGCGTGCGTGTATGTGTGGGTTCCAAATTATGTACGTACTTTGTCATATTCATTTTACTGTCTGTTTTTATACATGCTAATTTTTGCGCGTTGTAGTACATTTCCATATATTCCCCCTGCTCAGCCCACCCCCCACCCCCACTCTCTCCTTCTCCTTAATTATTGTTATTTTTATTTTTTGTTTGTTTATTATTATTTTTTTCATTTCTCTTCTATTTTCATTTGATGTTCCATTATGATTGCATGACCGCTTTGTTTGCTTGTTTGCTTTCTTACATTATTTCATTTCACTGCATATTGTAGTCCCTACTCAGGGCGAGGACTGGATGTAAAAAAGCACGTCAGTGCTTATCTATTATCCTCGTAAATAAAGAATTTTGTCTTGTCTTGTCTTGCCTTCTCTCTCTCTCTCTCTCTCTCTCTCTCTCTCTCTCTCTCTCTCTCTCTCTCTCTCCATGGCCAGAATTTAGATTTGGTGCAGGTTATATCCTTCGGCCCTCAGTGAAGTCGTTTCTCCGAAAATGTACATTTACCTTGCCTGGTTCATTATCTGCTAATCTAGACTGTCCTTCTTGGCGTTAAATTTGACCGATTTTGCTGTTTTTGGGACGACCTGTGCACCATACAATTGGCTAATTGTGCCGAAAATGAACAGGACCACGAGGAAAATGACAAAGAAAAACACTAAAGAACAACGCCAACGTCGACAACAAGCCTATTCACACACACACACACACACACACACACACACACACACACACACTCGTGCACGTGCATCACAACCACCTTTATCACTCTCATCTTCATCATCGTCAACTCCTCTTTGATTCATGTGCAAAGTCAACAACAAGAGACGAACATTCCCTGGTGGAGTCACGTGCAACGTGAGTTATAATCTTATCAAGCCAGGCGACACCAAACAGGGCGAGGCTATCGAGAAGCGTGGGCCAGGACTGTACTATCTTTGGTGGAGTGAAGTAACTCCCTCGCACTGTGTCAATCAACCTGTTCTTTCAGTTCAGACCGTGGGCACGATAAGAACATGACTGATGTGTGATGACAGGGGAGACAATGTGGAAGGGAATAAAGGGGATGGGGATGATGGATGAAAGGCTGTCTGTGGATTCATACTTCGGCAAGGCACAGTTCAAAGCAGGGCTACCCTTCGTCATGTATGCTTTGCAGTTCGGCCCAGACTTGTGTTCTAATGTTTGTAATATGTTGGTATACTGACCAGATGACGAATATATTTTATTTGATGCTTCCAGTGCAGACTTCCCCACACTTTTATCAGTGCATTCGAGAACCGAACGATCGAAAATGGGCAAAGATCGAACACGTATCATGACTAAGTTTAGATTTGGTGTCTCCGATCTCTTTACTCACTACTTTCGTTACAAACATTCATGTAGTAGAAACTTGATCTGTCCATTGTCGAAATGCAAATGAGGATCAAGTTCGCATCGTATTGGCTTGTCCAGTATTAAACAAACTTTGGGAGAAATTCAATTCACAAAAGTATTTCAATAATCCTTGCCTTTTCAAATTAACCTTGTTAATGTCATCATCAAATGAAAACACGGTTTAAACAGTTAGCTATTTATCTATATCACGCATTTAAGATGCGAAATATGTATATAACATAAAGAATACCAAGATCATTTTGCGACATGATTTATTGAATATATTCCCATTCTAAGGGGCTATGGCCTTTATGAACAGAACATTCGAGTCTTGAGTCTCTCTCTCTGTGCCTGCCTGCCTGCCAGCCTCTCTCTCTCTCTCTCAGCATTCAAATGAAAATAAATCTATTCATTTTGACAAATGATAAAGTTAGTACCACATTATGTGTGCTTGACTTCACAGATGCACACACACACACACACACACACACACACACACACACACACACACACACACACACACATTTAACGCTTCTCTGATGTTATTATCAACCAGTCTTACTGCCTCTTGCATGCGTACTTGTATTTCATCAGAAAGGATTACATTTCTAAACAAATCAGCATGAGCTACGCTCCAGACAAATTTTTCAATAGTACAGCGCCTGTTGTTTACCTGTACGGACTCACAACTATGACATGGGGAAGCGAACTTCAGTTGTAAATGTGGTCAGACTTCGGTTCTCTTAGACACAAACATTTCACTAGCATAAGTGACAGAAAACAAATCATAAGACATAAAATTAGTCATTCACACTGCTACCGCTGTCTCATATGTTTGTGTAGCGACCTTGAAGGTCGCCCTTACACACACAATTTAAAATACACAATTTCAAAACAGTGCACATGTTAATCAACAGTTTTCCATAATCATTCAGGTCAACATCTGATAAATTTCGTACATACAGTGGCCCACTTTTCTGTTGCTGGTTGTATGTAAACATACTTTCTTCAAAATCACATGAGAAATTTGAAACTCTACTATTCAAGTCAACACACACTTTAACATCCACATCATTTTTAACAAAAAGTAAACAATCACACAGAAATTCTTCTAATAAGGAAACCCCATTTTCTTTATCAAAATATGAACAACAGGGCGACCCTTCCGGAGGTACCTATGCACGTACAGACATGACATGTTTCAAGGTGCCAAGCAAATAGTTATCAGCACTGAAAGTACAGAACAAATCAGATACAACATCCACAGGCGTAAAAAAGGGACAGATCTCATTTTCCACCAGACACACCAGCCCACTGGAACGCCATCCACATGCCGTGAACTTTAATGCACGTGTAACCAGAGAACACAGACGCCTGAAAAAAAAAAATCTACAAATGTGTCGACAAAACATATGAAATCAAAACCAGACACATAAGAAATAAAATCATTATTGTGCATTTTGGAAAGCAATCCATTAACATTCCAGTGGAGAAACGGAAAAAAAGTTTCATTTTCTTACAAGTGTCACCACAACATAATCCATCATTTCTAGACGACCAAGACATCAATAAACATTTCCATCAGACACATCACATCTGTGTCACTAACATTTTTAACTGGTGCTGACGTCACTGAGCTTTCCTCAAAACACACGACCTTACGGCTCGTTTCACGTGCTGCCGATGCACAGGCGCTGGGTTGAAACGACCGATGTCAGCTCACCGTTGATTCTCTTCATTGTTGAAGACACGTGACTAAGACTAATTTTGGACCGGCCGAGTTCCTACCTTAATTCAACAAGCCCATTGTCAACAAATATGGTGAATCGCTTGCTACCGATAAGGGGCCGGAATAGCTCAGTTGGTAGAACGCCGGACTCGTGATCCTGAGGTTACGGGTTCGAATTTCAGTACAGGGGGATTTTTACCTCGGAGTTAATATTGGTTCAGACTCCATTCCCGATACAGTCCTTCGAATGTGACTATAAACCGAGGTTCCGTGTGTGAACGCACGCACAACATCTTGCACACACGTAAAATCCCATCACCAACTTTCGGAAGAGAAGGCCAGTTTGGCCGTTGGTATTGACGACACGTTACACATAGCATGCACCTTACCCGAAGTTGGAGTATGGCTGCCTTAATGGCGGGATAAAAAACAGTCATACACACAAAAGTGTCAGAATCTTCAACTCGATGACAGTGGACACTCAAGGAAAGAAGAAGGAGGTAATTAAAGACTAGCGTAGCCCGTTTACCATCACTTCTGGCTTTCTTGAGGTGAGGTGTCAATTTCTTCCTTAGGTCTCGCACCCTAGTCGAGAAGTCCTCTCCAATGTTGTTCCTGGTAATTTTCGCTTTGCTCAGAGAATGTCCAGCTTCTGCTTGTAAAAAACACATGGAGCAATCACGGGAGAGTCCGGCATACTGTGAAGTCGATGTGCCCTATCAAATGCAAACTTTGGAGACAATTGGTGATGAAGTCCTTCAAAACTCGCAGTCCACTGGAGTCTCGTTTTCCCGAGGTGGCAGTCCATAGATGATGAGGTTGTTCGGCTTGGATCTCCCCTCTCCCCTGAAGGTCGTCGGTCTTCAACTCAAGCTCCACCATCTTCTTGTCAAGTCTTGGTTCTGCTGCCGTAGACTGGTGACCTCCTCCCGTAGCCCCTTCAGCTCCTCCCGCATGGCAGCGTAATCCTCGCGAAGGGCGTGCATGTCCTGCTTCACATCGTCGAGCTTCGTGTCGAATCCACACTTCATGGAGTTCAGCTTGCTCACGATGTCACGAAGCGAAGGTTCCTTTCCGTCTTGAGGATGGCCAGGTTTCTCCATACTGGCCCTGCTGCTGGCTGCTCCTCCACTGGCGCTGGTCAGTCGGGTCTGTCTCTGGACTGGGAGGGGTTAGGACCTGGACTGCTTTCCACGTCACCACATCGAAGAAGCAAACTCCGCCAGAACAAATAGGAGAGGAGCAGTCCTAACACAGCACCGTCACCTCGGCACTTCGGTCTCAACATGGCGACATGCATTGCTGATTTCTCTCTAGCCCGTTTCAACATGAAACTTTGAAAAACTGATAGGAATCCGCCACATGCTGCTAGGAACTCCACAGGTCCAGAAGGCGTTGTTCCTCATAAAGTCTGTGCACCACTCTGAAGACTACTGTGACTCCGAAGTAAACTATTAACTGACAGAGCACTTGACGCGCGATTTTTCATATGAAACACCCGCTCATGTCCCCCCTCTCCCCCCCCCCACACACAGCCCGAGACAGAGAGAGGGGTGGGGGGTTGTCGAGCTGTATCTGTGTGTATGTGTACGTGTGTTTGTTTACATGTGCGAGCGAAATACGGGCAGAGGCAGAGCGAGGGAGGGAGAAAGGGAGCAGGGCTATGTACATGTCATCGTGTGTGTGTGTGTGTGTGTGTGTGTGTGTGTGTGTGTGTGTGTGTGTGTGAAACTTGAAACTTTTTTTTTTATTGTCACTAAACGCCATGAAAGGATTTATGGACACAAGATGGCGATGATTAAACAACTCATCGTCCAAAGAAATGATAATTTGTTCTTTTTACATAAAAAGTCATTATGTAAAGCAGTCATACGAGGGCCACCCCATAAGTTCTCGGATGGGAAAAGATGGAAGTACACTGGCATTTCTTACCTAGCCCATCTTTTCAAAGTATCCTCCATCAGCGTGTATGCACTTTTCCATCCTTCTAAACCACGAATCCATCACCCCAGCCCACTCCGACTTAGGTATACCAGAAATCAAGCCCTCGGCAAACGCTCGGGCATCTTCAGGGCTCTCAAACGGCTTTCCTTTCAGTTGTTTTTTCAAACGAGGGAACAAAAAGAAGTCACAAGGGGCTAGGTCAGGAGAATACGGAGGATGAGTGACGAGCTGCACGCTGTTCTCTTGCAAGAAGTCTAAAGTTGCAGCTGCCGTGTGGGCGCTGGCGTTGTGGTGGAGAAGTAGGTGGCGGATACCGGTCCGTGGTCGCCGTGCACTCCAAGCCTCGAACACTTTTGGCAGGCAGGTGTTGATGTACCATTCAGCGTTCACTGTCTTTCTTTCCAGAAGCGGTACAGTAGTCACATGGCCGGATCTTGCGAAGAAAACTGCAATCATTTGCTTTGTGCAGCTTCTTGATCTCTTAAATTTCACAGGTGGGGTTTCCCCTGGAAACAGCCAAACTGACGACTGCTGCTTTGTTTCGGGGTCATACTGGTAAACATAGATTTCGTCACCTGTGACGATATTGGAGACCCTATCTGATCTTCCTCCGTCAAATTTTTGCAGCATAAACTGGCACCATTCAACCCTAGCCCTAATCTGCTCCCCAGTCAGCTGTGGGGCATACAACGGGCGCAACGCTTCCGTACAGAGAGATTGTGCCGAAGAATGCGGTCTAAGCTTCCTGATGAAAGGTTTAGAGTATCCTTGAGTTCATCCTCCGTGATTCGAGGATTTTCTGTAATCATGGCCTTCACTGTGCTCACGTTCCCATCGGTAGTAACTGAAACTGGACGTCCACAACGGTCACGATCTTCCAACGACATTGTCCCAAACTGAAATTCTTTGAACCACCTATGGACTGTGGATAATGATGGAGCCTTGTCGCCAAAACAGTTTGTCAAACTTATAAAACTTTCCTTGAAAGACTTCCTTTGAAGATAGTCATAATAAATCATGGCACGAAAATCTCTCCAAGACAGGCTTTCTGCAACACTTTGAAAACCGTCCCCCTTGCCATCCATTTTGCTGTCTAGAACAAATTTGGCTCTGACGATTTTTATCATTTTTTGTCATAGCTATTATGACATCGCTTATGATGATGATATAAAAATTGAAATTATGACATCAGTGGTTTCTGCGCATCCGAGAACTTATGGGGTGGCCCTCGTATACATATTTCGCAATTTCAACCTGAAGGTCATCATTAGACATCAAAGTACTTATTTTCAATGAGGTAGCGTCGTATATATCCATTTTGTTTATGATACGTTTTTTAAACGTATTCCTGATTTTATCGTAACGTTTACAAGAGTCTAAAAAATGTACCTCGTCTTCTATTATATTGCAAGTTGTACATTTCCTGTCTTCACGCTTAGTATGGGAATATCTACCTCTTTCTATTGCGAGGTCACGTGCGCTAATTCTTAATTTACAAAGTTCTTTCCTGTAATGTTTATTTGTGCATTTGATGAGGTACGGTTCAAGCCTATATTTATTACTGATGTCATTATAAAATTTCATCCTTGGTGCTCTTTCTTTTTCTTTTTCCCAAAAGTGTATTATATTCACTTTGTAACTTTCTCTCTATTGCATAACGCAATCTTTGAGGGTTAAGTGTACTTTGGTTATTCCACACATGTGTCATTCCAATATTACTTAAGATCATCTTTACAGAAGATTTCCATGAAGATGATGGGTCAAGATGTTCGTACGCTTCTCTTAGATATGAGTCTTCCTTTGATTCTATTATATGGATCCAAAACATGACTACTTGACTCATTATTTCTTGACACAAGGGAAATCTTCCAAGTTCAGCTAGTACTGGCAATTTCATTGCTTTTCTGTGTACGCCTAATATATGTCTGCATAATTTTACATGTACGTTCTCGATCGGATTATTGGATAATAAGTATTTGTGACAAATGTCGAACATTGTAGTCTGCTTTTCAACATATCCTATCTTTTCTGTAAATGGAAACCAAACTTCTGCGCCATAAAGCATAACTGGTGAAATCAAAGCATCAAAGAGTTTTGCTATTGATGATACATTGACATGTTCTCCCTTTACTTTACGTAGTAAGGAATGTACAGCTTTGTTACCTTGTTTTGCTAGATGATCTTGTGCTTTATGTAACTCTCCACTTTTATGAAGAATTATTCCTAAATACTTGTATTCATTAACTGTCTCAAGAGGATCATCTCCACATGTAAATGCGGTTGAAAATTTTGAGTCAGTTTTAGTGAATATGACAACTTTTGTTTTATCTTTATTTAGTTTCATGCCCCATTCTGTACAATAATTATGAAGTCGGTTAAGTTTGGTTTGTAATCCTGATTTTGTGTTTGACAACATAACTATGTCTTCAGCATATAATAAATGCGATATTCGTGTTTCTTTCAGCTTGTTTATAACAGGAGAATCATTGTTTTCAATATAGTTTGAAATATCATTTATAAAGATATTAAACAGCGTCGGGCTAAGCGAACTGCCTTGAAGAAGTCCTTCTTTGACCGGGACTGATCTTGTAAATCCATCATTTGATTTTCCACAAACCATCGCGTTTGTGTACATATCTTTTATAACCCGATAACAATAGCCATTGATACCTATATTGTATAGTTTCAGAAGTAAAGCATCATGCCATATGCTGTCAAATGCTTTTCTAAAGTCTACAAAACAACAGTATAGTCTGCCATTCTTTTTTCTTATTTCACTGTCAATGATCTTTTTTAAAATGAATATCTGGTCTGTTGTTCTGTAGGATTTTCGAAACCCTGCCTGTTCTTTTATAAATAAATCTCTGCTTTCTATGTAATTTGTTATCCTATTGTTTAATATTTGACAGCAAGCATTACTCAGGCAGCAATTTAAAGTAATTCCACGATAATTGTTAGGATTTGTAGGATCACCGCTTTATATAAATGGGCACACAAATGCCATGTTTCCACAGAGTGGGATACTGGCCATATCTTAGTACCCAGTTAAATATATTCTTAAGAGGTATAATTATATTAGGCAAACTGGCTTTGATTATTTCATTTGAGATTCCGTCCTTTCCCGTGGCTTTTTTATTTTTTAAATTTTGAA
>JAMYXO010003041.1:0-2500 GCA_033310375.1 Conus canariensis | reverse complement strand
GCATGGTTGAAGTGTAGAGCGACTGGTTTGGGCCGATGGTGGCGGATGTCGGCCAGGTGTTCAGAGATGCGCGTCTCAAGTGTGCGAGATGTCTCACCTACATAGATCTTACTGCACAGCTGACAGTGGATGGCATACACAATGTTGTGGCTCTGGCAGGAGAAAGTGCGTTTAATAGTGAAAGAGCCTGTGGGGCCATGTAGGATGGTGTCTGGTTTGGTGAGAGAGCAGATTTTGCAGTTGGGTTTTGAGCAGGGGAAAGTACCTGGTGGCTTAGGTGTTGAGATTTTGTTCAGCTTAGAGCGCACCAGTAGGTCGTTGAGGTTTTTGTCACGTTTGAAAGTGATCATTGGTGTGGTCTCAAAGGCAGGTTTATGATTTTCTACGATGTGCCAGTTAGACTTCAGGATCCTGCAGATGGGCAGATTGTGAGGATGGAAGAGAAGGCAGGCAGTGGGTCTGTCTGTCTCTTTGGGAGGTTTAGTTTCCAGAGTAGATGTTCTGGATTTAGCTGCAGTGCGGCTGAGAGCATCACTGATGACGGCACTAGGGTATCCACGGTTGGTGAAAAAATCAGACATTTTGGCTGCTTGTATAGTGAAATCCTCTTCGCTAGAGCACAGTCTGCGTAGGCGAAGGAATTCAGAATATGGAATGCTATTTTTAGTGGACTGGTGGTGGGAAGATGTGTAGTCCAGGTATGAGTGCGCATCAGTAGGTTTGTAGAAGGCTGAGGTTTGAAGCAGTCCATCTTTGAGGGAGATAGTGATGTCCAGGAAATTAACTGACTGTGAAATGGTGTAGGTCAGCTGGATGGATGGATGGAAGGTCTGTGCAAAGTTGAGGAAATTCTGGAGGTCATGTTCTGGCATGGATGTGGCTCCCAATCCATCATCTATGTATCTTTTGTAGAGCTCTGGTGTTGGGCCTGTGTAAGAGGTTAGTAGGCGGTGTTCTAGGTGTCCCATGAAGAGGCAGGCATAGGATGGTCCCATTTTGGTTCCCATAGCAACACCACTGATTTGTGAGAATGTGTGGTTGTTGAATTCAAAAGTATTGAGGGTGAGGACTAATTCTGCAAGTCTGACCAGTGTAGCTGTGGGAGGGTGTTGTTGGTTGGGGGGCCATTTGTTAAGAAAGAATGCGAGGGCCTTCAGTCCATCAGCATGAGGGATGGAAGTGTAGAGAGAGACGACATCAAGGGTAAAGAGGAGGCTGGGTTTGAAAGTGGGATCTTTGTTGTATGAATTAATCATGTTGAGTGTGTGTAGTGTCTTTGAGGTATGTGGGGAGGCCTTGTACTATGGGTTGGAGGAGAGAGTCTAAGTACTGTGAAATGTGTTCTGTAGGGCAGCTACAATGGGTCTGCCGGGAGTATTGGTTTTGTGTATTTTAGGGAGCAGGTAGAAGGTGGGTTGTTTGGTGTCTGTCATTATGAGGAGTTTGGCTGTCTTCGGTAAGTTGTTATGTTTGATTTCTTGTTTAACTGTGGTTGAGATGAGTTTCTGGTGTTGGGGGAGGGGTGATGCTGTGAGTGGTGTATAGAAATTTGTGTCTGACAGTTGTCTGTGTGCTTCTTTTATGTACAACTGTTTGTCCCAGACCACCACTGCACCACCCTTGTCTGCTGGTTTGATGACAATGTCTTGTCTTTGTCTCAGTGATTCAAGGGCTTTTTGTTCATCCCGTGAGAGGTTGGAATTGCGGACAGGTTTGGATTTAACTTGAGAGATTTCTTTTCTACACTTTTTGATGTAGAGTTCAACTTCAGTGGATTTGTCAAGAGGTGGCTGGCGAAGCACTGGAGTTCGAAAAAGGTGGGTAAAAATGTCTGAGCTGTCTGGTAGAGGGGACTTGGGCACACCGTCAAGTGCAGCCATCCATCTTAATTTTCTAAAGAATCTTTCAACATCAACGTGGTTTTGATATTTATTGGTGGCAGGCTGAATGGGAATAAATTTCAGACCTTTTGCCAGGACTGATCTTTCATCATTGGTGAGAGTCAGATTATCAGGAATGCAGCGAACAAGGTGGCGGTGTTGCTCATGGGTGATAGAAGGGTCAGTGTTGTGTGTAGGGGGATTCAACTGGTCTGGGTTTGCCTCGTGTTTGTTTCGTAATTTTGATAACTTGTCTTGCTTAATCTGGTAGCAGTGATTGTGAATGAGCTGGTTGTGTGTATGGATGAGCTGTCTGAGTCTTGAAGCAGTGGCTATGGGCATGATGATTGTGGTTTGTTGTTTGAAATGTTGAAGAAGACGGGAGAGAGATTCCAGGGATGAATTGAGTGTTTTGATATGTGCCAACATGAGTCTACGGCTGGCTTGGAATAGAATTCTTGTAGTGGTAGTGGTAAGAGCGGTGTTATGAAGATCGGATGGGGTGTGAGAAAGTGAGAAGCCGCGAGGGGTGATTCGCAGTCGAATGCATTGTTTTAGAAAGTTGAGATGAGATGCAGATTTCGTTTTCTGAAACTGTGTTTTAGCATATCCTAGTGCAA
>JAMYXO010000303.1:47500-54581 GCA_033310375.1 Conus canariensis | reverse complement strand
GCACGCTGTGTGCTCGGATATCCTGTGGGGATTAAGGGCAGTGTAAGCCCAGGTGACTGTGTGTGGGAAGCACGAGGGTGTGCAGGGGTGTGACACTAAGGTGTGCTGGGAGTGCATATGGACTTGCGGGGTACAAGTGCACTGTGATCGTGTGGGTACGGCCTACCAGAGACAGTGAAGCCTGTGACTGTGGGTAACTGGTGCGCATGCACAGTGGACAGTGGACACACGGTGTCACGTGATTCAGTCAGTGACCAGACAGTGCACTGGTAGTATTGTATGGGTTGGAGCCCATGTGGGTATATGTATGAGGTACACAAGTGTGGGTGGAGTTATGCTTGGTGCGTGACACATTGAGAGTATTGTGTACTTGTGCTGAGTTGCTTCCGGGGCTAGTGCGTAGTCAGGAACCTCCAGTTGCGCTCAGATCGCATACTGTCCCTTGTTAGCTCTGTGGTGGTAGGGGTTATCCTATGTCTAAACACACCCGAGCCCATCCGCAGTACGACCCCGATAGTGTCATGGATCCACAGGCCCCTACGGCGGATACCAAACCTAAGGTTAGTGACCAGGTTGTGGGGGTGGATCAAGAACAGGGGACGGGGGCTTATGCAAAGTTTGCCAAGTTGGGAGCGGCGATGGGTTTAGCTGGGGGAGACCTCGCCAAGTTCGTCACAGACTCAGTACGTAATGAGGATGAGAAGACGGCGAGAGAAGCAGAATTGGAGCTCCGGATGGAGGAGAAAGTGAGGCAGAAGATGAAGGATGAAGAGGAGAAAGTGAGGCAGAAGATGAAGGATGAGAGGGAGCTAGAGATGAAGCAGAGGGAGCTAGATATGCAGCAGAGGAAGATAGAAGAGGAAAAAGCTGATAGGCAGAGGGAACTAGAGATGAAGCAGAAGAAGATCGAAGATGAGAAAGCAGCGAGACAGATGGAATTGAAACTGCAGAGGAAGAAGATGCAGGAAGAAACGGCGATAAGGGAAATAGAAGCTCAGACACGGCAAGCCAAGTTAGAGGCAAGGGAGCGAGAGATACTGATACAGGAGAGGCAGGCCTTAGATGAAGCAGCGCATAGGAAACGTTTGATTGAGGTGGAGGAAACGAAGCATGTCCACCTTGAGCCGTTGGGAGAGAACGACGACGTGGACGCTTTCATCGCCCAATTTGAGCGTGTAGCCCAGATGTGCAAGTGGAGCAAGACCTCATGGCCCACACGTCTGATGTCTCTGCTGAGAGGAAAAGCTAGAGAAGCGGTGATGCGGTTAAGTGCGGATGAGTTAGGCGACTATGATCAGATAAAGGACGCCCTGTTAAGCCACTTTAGGCTAGATGCTGAGGCCTACCGAGAAAAGTTCAGGAGCATCAAGAAGGACGCTGCTGAGACTTTTGGCCAGATGCTGGGAAGGATGAAGCGGTGGTTTTCCCTCTGGTGTGCGGCAGCGGGCAAGGATGAGAGTGTGGCAGAGGATGTAAAGGATCTGCTTTTTCAAGAACAGTTTTACCAGATGCTGTCCCCAGAGTTCACGATCGAGGTCCGGAAGACATGCCCGAAAACTGTTGAACAACTTGCAACGGAAGCTACTGTTTTAGCAGAGGCCAAAAGATTGGGGAGGAAGGCGAGGCAAGACCGAACAGTTAACCAGCCCAACCTGGGTAATAGGCGTGAAACGGCAGGGAGCCAGCCCACAGGGAGGTCCCAACAAAGTGATGGTGCACTGCAGCAGCTGAACAGGAGATCAGAAGGACCTAGATCGACCATCATCTGTTTCAACTGCAAGAAGCCAGGCCACATCGCTAGGAAATGCCCTGAGCCCCATTCTGTTGGAGCGGTTCATTGTTGTGACCAGCCCCAAGCTCGAGTAGTCCCTACGTTGTGTCGCCCATGCGCTGAGCAGCGGTACGAGCCTGCGTGCATCGTAGAAGTTAACGGGTCTCCGGCCAATGGATTACGGGACACTGGTGCCGGACACACCGTAGTGGCTAAGTGGTTAGTACCGGCAGATGCGTACACAGGAGAGACAGTGCCAGTAGTGTTGGCCGAGTCCAGATGTAGGTCTGTGTTACCTGTGGCGGTAATAGAGTTGAAGTCACCATTCATCGCAGGGAAGTTGGAGGTTTTGGTCATGAATAGCCCTGTGCAGGAAGTCCTGATCGGAAACTTCGCAAAGAGAGTAGGAGATCCCGGTTGGACACGTGTGCCTGTATACGCAGACCCGGCGCTGGTAGGGGCAGTGCAGACACGCGCGCAGAGAGCCGGGGAGCAGCAAGAACCTGTACCACTGCCCGTCGAGGAATGCATTCTGAACACCTCTACCCAGCAGTTAATTCAGATGCAGGACCAGGATGAAACCTTGAGGAAGGCTCGGAGTGCGTGTGAAGCAGGGACGCACTTCCACACCAAGTTTGGACGAGTTGAGTACGCGCGGAAGTCTGGTGTACTGGTCCGGCGGTTTGAGGGTCCCAAGGACGTAGCGAGTCAGATCTGCGTCCCAGCAGAACTACGGACCACGGTGATGAAGCTAGGCCACGAGGTACCCATGTCTGGTCACTTAGGTACCACCCGAACCAAGGAGCGAGTTGGTCGCCATTTCTATTGGCCAGGCATGCATGCTGACATTCGTCGGTACTGCCAGTCATGCGTCCAGTGTCAGCGTACAGTGGATAAGGGAAGAGTCTCAAGAGTTCCCCTTGTAAGGATGCCACTGATGCGCAGGCCCATGCAGATACTGAGATCGGTGGTTGCAACCCGAGAGGCAAGAGCTCTGCACAGCAAAAGAGTACGTCGTCAACCTAAGGAACAAAATAGCTAAGACGTGCAAGTTGGCAAAGGAGAACTTGGCAACGGCAGCTTGCAGATACAAGCGACATTTTGACTTGAAGGCGAAACCCAAGAAGGTAGCTGTGGGGTCTAGAGTACTAGTGGGAGGATCACAAGGTGGGCACTGCAGCTGCAGGCATTCCAGTTTACGGTGCAGGCAGTGTCTGGAAAGGACAATGTGGCGGCAGACTACTTGAGTCGCTTGCCGGAGAGAAAGAGAGAGAGAGAGAACCTTAAGTTCCATTTACCTGGGTCATGAGAGGTTGACATTATTGAAGCTATGCATGTGTTATTATCTTTGGTAGAGAATGGCGTAGCAAGGTGTTACCGAGGCTGTGGTATTTGTAGCACGTGTCGCACAGCGGTCGTGCATAGCCAGAGCAGCCTCAGTTATGGAATTTATATGTAGTGCGTAGTATAACGGCTGCCTGTAAGTGCCTGCGTTAAGGTCGTGTGAAGCAGCGTTAGACCAGGTTGATTAATGTAACCTGTGATTGTTGATGTATTTAAAAGTTGATGTTGTTGGGATGGAAGTTTTGGTGTGCATCGAAAGTAACAGTAGGACAGAATGAGTGATGGGAAATTGGATTGTTATAGGTAGGGTGTGGCTAAAACGCCGATCGAGTGAGAAATTGTTGTTTGTTTTAACCTGTAGTTAAAACTTAGGCAGGGGGGTGTGTCACCGATCGGCGGTACTAAATCAGTACGTCCATGTGTTTAAGAGTAGTGGTGGTTCAAGGTAGAGAGCGGGTGCGCGTATGCGTGCGAGCGTGCATGTATGCGTGCATGTATGTGTGCTTGTGTGTGTGTGTGTGTGTGTGTGTGTGTGTGTGTGTGTGTGTGTGTGTGTGTGTGTGTGTGTGTGCACGTGCGCGCGCGCGCGGGGTGAGACTGGGGTTTAGTTAGCTGGGGTTAGGCTAAGTTCCTCGGGGCTAGGTAGTAAGGTTAGGCTAGGTAGGGGGGCAGGTGAAGTAGGACATACAGTATTTTTGCCTTCCAGTCTTCATTTATTGAGGGAGTGGTAGGAGGAGGTTGGTTTCGTTCCCGATTGTTACCCTTTTGCTACTTTGGTTCTACACCAGAGAAGGCGGGGCAGGATATCGGTTGTTGTTGTGTTGTCAAGTCTGTGAGTTGTGGTGGTAAATTGTCGTGTTGTTGCACGAGCAATAACTAGTCCGTTGGTCAGGCGTGTCAGCTCTGCGGAGGGATACACTGCTCTGACCAATCGTTGTTTTGTGGGGTGAGTAGAGTTCGCTTGATTCCGACCAGGGCGGAATGCGTTGGGGTAGCTTCACTTCGGTCCCTGGTGTTCGTCGGAGTGGACGTACTCCTTGTAGGTGCGGCGGCAGCGCCGTTAGTTTTTGAAGAGTGACTTCAAGTCATAGTTAGTGCCAGGTCCTCGTCGGGGTTGGGTGCCCTTGGCCTGTGCTGAGTCGGTGTCGTCCTTGTTGCAGCCACTGTCAGCCAGTTGCAGAACTGGTGTGGTTGATCGTCTGTACGTCCAGGTTGGTGATCTGTTAGGTTCGTTGTGTTGTAGTTCGTCGTGTTGTCTTGTATTATGGCGAGTTGTACTATAGTTGTCTCATGTTGGGATTAGTTGTATGTGTTCGTTGCGTATACTGGTTGTCTGGTATGATGTCGTCTTGGTTCCGTGATTGAAATTTGTTGTCAGCCGGTTTGAGTTGTCACTCTTTCCTGTATATTTTTGTAAGTTATGTACATAGTGGTTCCTGAGTTCGATTTTCTCAGGACAGTTTGGATAGACAATGTGGGTTCGATATAATGACCGTTGATGGACGGTGATGTAGATATTGTTTGTGGTTACTTCGTGTTAATGTCAGTGGGTTCAATAAGAGGGTAGTACGAGGTTGCATTTGGTTGAGGATCATAATATGAGTCAGGTGCAGATGTGTCTGCGTGAATCATAGAAGGGTTTGATGATTGTGCTCAATCTCAATTGTAAATAGTAGGAGTTCGTTGAAATTGATTAACGATTTCGGAGTTGACCTGCACAGCATTGGAATCGGTTAACTGTGTAGTAAGGCCAAGGCCAATTTGTGGTCGAGTGGTTTATACTGGGGTACGGTCGTAACCATTCAACTTATATTGGTGTCTTTTCACTTTCGGTACGAGTTAGGGTTCTCGACGCGGGTGTCGTGCGCGTGCAGACTGTATCGGTGGCGTACGCATTTGGCACAGGACAGTGAGTCCATATGGTTAGAAGTTTCGTAAGAAAGTGACAGTCGTCACACATTCAGGGATGTATGTGTTTGTGACAGAACGGGGTTGGAGAAAGATATCTTAGGTTGTGGGGAGGCAGCCCAGTTATGAATTTTGGTAGTCGGAAAGAAGGGAAAGGTAAAGTTTAAGACGAGTAGCTTAGCAGTCGATAGGATGAAAACGGATGATGTGCAGCATGTAATATTGTATGAAGTGTGGTTGTGTTGACATGACAAGGATTAGCCACTGGGTTATCTGACAAGAGATGACCTGAGAGTGAGGTGCTGGATGGAAATTTTGGCGAACAAATCATGTTGGTTTTGATATATGATTATAATTGACAGTGCAAAGAAGGGTAATAATGTGAAGGATTGTGGCTGCGAGCCGATTCTCTTGTGTGAACATGCTGGAACTGTAAACCGATGAAATTGATGGGTTTTTTTTGAGAGATGTGTATTGCTACTGATCATTATGTGGAGACATTTCCTTGTGAAACTGCCCATTTCCTAGTTTACGTAGCATTTCCTAAGGGGCCCATGGAGTCCGTGTTGGATCGCTTAGATTGGTTTATTTCTCCGAGAATTGGGTGTGATTCATAATTTCATATGTAATAGCGTGGATTGGCTCAGGGAGAATATTGTTTTACCGCTGTTGTAAGGGTTGGCAGGAGATGGGTCTGATAACCCCAAAGTGAGTAATGGGTTGGGGGATGTATTCGAAATTTAAGGGGTCACTCTCATGCCCGAGTGGGAAGTAGGCAAGGGAGATGGAGAGTTAAAGCTTTACCAAGTAGCCTATGTGCCTTGATGACTCGGGTAGTAGCAACACTACAGTAGTGGCCTACAGTTGTGTCAGCAGGTATCCTGTTCCGTCCTGAGGCTGGGGCCAGATCACCGCAGTTCTACTGTACTGCCGCGTGCCGGCGGGTGAGCGGCGCTTTCCAGTGCCTGTTGTTTTTCCCGGGAGAGGGAGACCACCCAGGCCGTCTGCCTTCTGTGGGGCAGCTCTCCTCCAGCTACCGGTGCTCTTCCGGGAGTTCTCCGGCACTGGTTCCTCGTCCCTGTGCAGGCGTCCTGTGAGAGGGCGCTGCACCAGGCCTTTTTCACCCTTGGTGTCCGGCGGGGCCTTCAGAGGAGGAGGCGTCCTACGAGCCCCGGACCCGTCGAGAGGGCGTCTGGTGTGTGTGCGTTGGGTGTCGTGCCCATCGCGGGGAGGAGTCAGACTGCGGGAAGCCACGGTCAGCGCCGGGGTGCAGAGTCTTCGGGGAGGGTGTCGGGCCGCGGAGGAGCCACGGACAGCGCCGGGGTGCAGAGTCTTCCGGGGAGGTGTCAGCCTGTGAGGGGCCCCGTACAGCGCCGAGGACTGGAGCTTTCCGGGCCGGGATGGGTTGTCCCATGTTTGTGATAGAAGGGGTGTAGCGTTAGGTAGTAGGGTTAGGGGTGTTAGCTACTGCCTCCTTTTAGGACGTAGTGGCCGGCACAGTGTAGGGTACTTGTCGTTGCCTCCCTTAGGGACGCAGCGACCAGTTTGGTAGTGGTCCCGGGTTAAAAGAGAAGGGTGAGTCCTGGGGAGAGGTGTGGGTGGTAGCGGTCGTTAAGAGATTAGAGTCCCTTTGGTAAATCCTTGTCCCTAGTAGTTAGTCACCACGTGTGCGGGCTATCGCTGTGTCCCCAGGTCACAGTGATATACCGCAACTGGTGTTTTAGGTTAGGTTAGGGTCTTCCAGGTCTTTATAGTAGAGTAGGGTGAGTCAGCGGGAATTGGGATACTTGTGTGCAGTTGTGGATGTGCGTGAGTGGTGGCGCCATGGAGTGTGTGTGTAATAAAGAAGCGTGCGTGATTGTAAAACTGTGTTAGTGTGCTGTGTTGTCTGACCTAGTGTGTGATAGGCGTGGGTAGGGGTGGTAGGGTCGTCCGGCTTAGCGACCGTGACATCAGCATACAATGCCTTGTATGCCAGAGAGCTGGTAGACTCTTTACGAAAAGCTGCAAGATCAAAACAAATCTCTGGTGTGAAAAAGGTCCACGGAGGCTGATCTG
>JAMYXO010000303.1:30000-42500 GCA_033310375.1 Conus canariensis | reverse complement strand
ACTGTAGTAGAAAGAAACTCGTGGAGAGCGTGGCAGCAGAGAGTCCTCAGAAGAGAAGCCCCCTTCAAGCAAGTGTTTCGGCCCTTATCTCCTGACACTCTAGGGGGGTTGGGCCACACCCGGTTCATGACTCCGGATGTCCCTCTGCTGCCCCTTTTTTTCCCATCTTGGGACGAGCCATGGCTGGGATTCGAACCCATGACCCTCTGGACATGCTCATTTTCCACTTAATGACTCGCGCTTTAACCACTGAGCCACAGGGACACCTGATATTTGTAGGGAAATTACGCCTTATGAAGTTCACTTTTGTTCCTCCTTGACCAGATCCAGCTTGAACACCTCTCTGCCGCTTCTGCCATTGCTTTCAGGGCTCTGGTTTTTTCCTTCCCTGCAACTGAGAGCTGTTTCATGAGGCTGTATGCAGACGTTCCTACAAACCCCCTAGCTCCAATTTCTGCAGTGAGGACTTTGACCTGATAGCCTTCTCTCCTCAGGCTGTTTGCCAGATCAGCATACTTTTCAGTCTTGTAGATTTGAGCTGCCTCCATTCTGTTCTCATATGGCACCGTGAGCTCGATCATGATCAGCTGCTTGGTTGACTTAGAGTGGACTACTATGTCTGGTCTCATGCCACTCTTGCTGATGATCTCTGGGTGACTCTTCCATTCTGGGAGGTCTGCAGTGCACTCCCAGTCATCTGCCCCGTCCAGCAGACTCTGCCTGCATGTTTCGAGTGGCACTGTTGTTCTTGGCCATGATTTGCTGCCTCCTGCCGTGAAGAATGTTGCGGGTGCTTTTGGAGTCCTGATTTTCCCTTTTGTGGTGTTGGTACTAGCCCAGACTACTTGTACAATTTCTTTGAGCACTTGGTTGTGCCTCCATGTGTACCTTCCTTGAGCCAGGGCTACTTTACATGAGCTTAGGACATGCTCCATTGTTTGTTTTTCATGGCAGAGGGGGCATGCAGGATCGTCTGTTTTCCCCCACTTCACCAGGTTTGCATTTGAGGGCAGAAGGTCATATGCAGATCTGAGAATGAAGCTGATCCTGAGAGGGGCCATGTGCCAAATGTCATTCCAAGTGAGACTTCTTTGGAGTGCATTCTCCCACGTTGTCCATTGCCCTTGCTGGCTCTGCTGGACTGCTTTTTGGAGTCTTTTTTGGTCTTCTTCTTTTCTCATCTCCTGAATCATCATGTCTCTTTTGGCTTTTCCTTTGGCCTTTGACCACCATTCAGTTTTGGTCACCCCCAGTCCCTGTCTGTTGGTCTCTGTGTGTCCTGTTATTTCTCTGATCTTGAGACTTTCTTTTGCAGAATCCATCGCCTCTTGAACTTTCCATTTTCTGCCTGTCTTCAGCTGGGGCTTAATTGCTTCTACCACCTTGTCTCCTGAGTCCTCCAGCATGCTTTGAAGTCTGATCTTCCCTGCTTTGTATTCCTCCAGGATGGATTTCAGGGGTAGTTTCAGCTTTGCTTGGCGACAGTACAGCGCTATGTCAGTCAGACAGGGTGGGACACCAAGCCATTTCCTTGTGAACTTGTTGATTTTGGCTTCCATTGCCTCCACTATGCTGGTGCAGATGTCGTATATCATCAGAGGCCATAGCAGCTTTGGTATCAGCATGAACTGCAGACACCAGACCTTGTATTTGCCAGGGAGCCCACACTGGTCAATGGTCTCCAAGCCTTCCTCCGCCATCTGCTTGGTTTCTTTTGCTCTTTGTGTGTCTTTCAGCGTATCATCATACCATCTTCCAAGGCTCTTGACTGGTTCTTCTGTGACTGTTGGAATGGCCTGGTTGGCAACACTGAAGACCACAGATCCGGCCACTTTTCCTTTCCTCAGTGAGAGACTCCGTGATTTCTTTGGCTTGAACTTCATTCTGGATGAGGCAACTATGTCTTCCAGCCTCTCCAGCACATGACGTGTCTCGTCTTCTCTGGATGAAATCACTGTAGTGTCATCCATGAAGGCCTTGAGAGGAGGCATCTTGTATCCATCGCCAAGGTCTGTTTGTCTCGCGTTGTTTGTTGCTGCTTTCAAGATGAGTTCCATTGCCAGCACGAACAGTATTGGGGAAATTGCACAGCCCATTGCAATACCCACTTCCAAGTTGATCCAGTCTGTTGTGTACTCCTTGGTAGAGAACCGCATTGAGAAGCCATTGAAGTACTTCTTGAGCATGTCGCGGATGTTCTTTGGCACATGGTACATCTCAAGAGCCAACTGTATCATCTCATGGGGCACAGATCCATATGCGTTTGCCAGATCAAGCCACACTACGTCCAGGTCTCTCTTTTCTGTCTTTGCTTTTTGGATTGCGTCCCAGATCATTGTGGCGTGTTCTACACAGCCCGCCACGCCTGGGATGCCACCTTTCTGGACTGACACATCCAAGTACTTGTTTTCCATCAGGTACTTGGTCAGCCTTGCTGCCATGACAGAGAAGAAGATTTTCCCTTCGACGTTCAGTAGTGATATTGGCCTGAACTGGCTAATGTCACTTGAGTTTTGCTCTTTGGGGATGTACACACCATCTGCCGTCATCCACTGGCCGCTGATCTTCTGGTTTCTCCAAGCCGATCGCAGCAGCCTGTGGAGCCACTCCAGCACCTTGGGACATTTCTTGTAAAGCTGGTAAGGTATTCCGTTTGGCCCTGGTGATGATTTGGCTCTGGCTTTGTCGACCACCTTCTTGATTTCCGCCAACGTTGGAGGCTTGCCATTGAACTGTTCCTCAGGGTTGGTTGGCCACACCAGACCTTGAATGTCGAGTGGTGCTTTGCTCTGTGGGTCAGAGTATGTTTTCCTCAGATGCTGCTCAAGAACTCCTTTGTCCACACTTAGGGTCCCAGATTTTGGCTGCTCAAACAGTGTTCTGGCAAACTGGAAGGGGTCTCTGAAGAAGCGCTCTTGTGTCTTCTTCTTTTTGCTCTTCCTCTTCCTCGCAGATTCCGCTTTGCTGAGGGCACTGTGTTTTTCTTTCAGGTCTTTCCACAGTTTTTCCAAGCCTTGTTTTTCAGCTGGCAGTGCGGTCTTCATTTGCATCTTGAGGTTTTTCTTTTGGACCCTGATCTTGTCCATCTTTTCTTGGCGTCTGGATTTCTTTGGAGGTGTTTTCTCTTTGGGTAGTTTTGCTCCATAGGCGTCTCTACATGTGGCATACACAATGTCCCCATATGTGGCTAGTTTGTGTTCCAGGGTGCTTTTCCCTATCAGTGCATCGAGTCTTTGGACGATTTTTGCATCCAGTTTCTCCCAATCTTCAGTTTCGTTTGCTCGTGGCAGGTTGAGTTTCAGGCGCCTGGCATCGAGGGCCTGTGCAAATTCCTCATCCGAACCAACAGCGTGGATGTCCTTGGCACTGTGGTTTAAATCCTGGCCTTGGTCTTCCGACGTCTTATCTGCTGATGCAGTGCGCTGCTGCTCATTCAGATGAGTCTTCACACATCCCATCTTTGTTCTGTGGATCTTCATGCCACGGGTGGTAGCGAAACGCTTTCCACAGACACATGGATATTCCATTTGGTCCATGTTCATAGTCCGTTTGGGATTTGCAGTCATGATTGGTTGAGCACCGATGGATTCATCATTCTCTCCCCCTTTCGGTGAATCCTGGGAGCATCTTTTCCTTTTATTTTTAGTAGCCACATGTTTAAGGCAAAGTGGGGAGCCAGCCCACAGAGCCCTTGGTTCTGGTCTTTCCCAGTGTCCTCCGGTCTTTCCCGGACGTCCTCCGGCCTATTCCCGGAAGTCAATGGTTTACCCATGCATCAGTAGAAAGAAACTCGTGGAGAGCGTGGCAGCAGAGAGTCCTCAGAAGAGAAGCCCCCTTCAAGCAAGTGTTTCGGCCCTTATCTCCTGACACTCTAGGGGGGTTGGGCCACACCCGGTTCATGACTCCGGATGTCCCTCTGCTGCCCCTTTTTTTCCCATCTTGGGACGAGCCATGGCTGGGATTCGAACCCATGACCCTCTGGACATGCTCATTTTCCACTTAATGACTCGCGCTTTAACCACTGAGCCACAGGGACACCTGATATTTGTAGGGAAATTACGCCTTATGAAGTTCACTTTTGTTCCTCCTTGACCAGATCCAGCTTGAACACCTCTCTGCCGCTTCTGCCATTGCTTTCAGGGCTCTGGTTTTTTCCTTCCCTGCAACTGAGAGCTGTTTCATGAGGCTGAAACATTCTGTCCTGTGAAAGGAAGGCTTGTTGATCTATTGTTGGCCGGTCAAATCATACTGAAACATTGTGTCCTATTGTTGGCCGGTCAAATCATACTGAAACATTGTGTCCTATTGTTGGCCGGTCACATCATACTGAAACATTCTGTCCTATTGTTGGCCGGTCAAATCATACTGAAACATTCTGTCCTGTAAAATAAAGACCTGTTGTGATCGATTCATTGGAAATTCAGGATTCTTTATTTGCCAGTGAATTAACCGAGGAACTTTAGGAGATTGTCTGCTGCTGCTCCTGCAGATGTGGATGATGATAATGCTCCTACAATACTATCACACGAATTCATTGACCAATTTCCTCAGTCCCAAACGAACTATTCACTCCCTGCCTGTAATAATACACACACGAGTGCAACACACACACACACACACACACACACACACACACACACACACACACACACACACACACACACACACACACACACACTGACACACACACACTGACACAGACACATGCACAAACACATTCACACACAATGTCATGCGTGCATGCATGAACACGCGCTCGCATGAACGCACATAGGCACGCGCGCGCGCGCGCGCACACACACACACACACACACACACACACACACACACACACACACACACACACACATATATATAAATATATATATATATATATATATACAGACACGCACATACACACACACACACACACACACACACACACACACACACACACACACACACACACACACACACACACACGTGAATAGCAAAGCACTAAAGGTTACTGTGTTGGCAAAGTACCCGGAGACCAAGCCACCACCACCACCAGCAGCATCGCCACCACTACTTTTACCATTAACATCACCACCATCTCCACCACCACCACCAGCAGCATCGCCACCACTACTTTTACCATTAACATCACCACCATCTCCACCACCACCACCAGCAGCATCGCCACCACTACTTTTACCATTAACATCACCACCATCTCCACCACCACCACCAGCAGCATCGCCACCACTACTTTTACCATTAACATCACCACCATCTCCACCACCGCCACCACCAGCATCGCCACCACTACTTTTACCATTAACATCACCACCATCTCCACCACCGCCACCACCAGCATCGCCACCACTACTTTTACCATTAACATCACCACCATCTCCACCACCACCACCACCAGCATCGCCACCACTACTTTTACCATTAACATCACCACCATCTCCACCACCGCCGCCACCTCCACTACCTCCAGCGTCCATGCAGGTCTCTGGCACCAGATGACGATGGATAATCAATACATTCTCGCACTGTGACGGGTACCAACTCCCCCCGCCGTCAGACAGCGACAGTTGGCCAGATTAAAGTCACTTTGATAGTCCTGGTCTGGCACTTTGATAGTCCTGGTCTGGAGTAATTCTGAAAGCACTGGGATGTTGTATGTGATTAAATGACAAAGAGGGAGAGCGAGGAGGAGGGGTAGGGGTGGAGGTGAGGGGCTGAAGCGGGTTCATCTTAGCTTTGATTAAGCAGCTGACGATATTCGTCAACATTCAGATATATGATGTGGTCAGACTTGCGTGCCTTAAGAGAACAGCTAGAAAATATAGAGGTACATGACTGTCGTCAGTACAGCATAAAACAGACGGGAGGTAGAACAACGCTACTTCTGACAGAACTGTTGTTCCCATCAAACCTGGTAGCTTAATCTGAACCCGGACTCATAGAATCAGAGCTTTTGCTGCTGAGGTCGGGGGCCGGAATAGCTCAGTTGGTAGAGCGCCGGACTTGTGATCCTGGGGTTGCGGGCTCGAATTTCGGTACAGGGGGATTTTTCCCTCGGAGTTAACATTGGTTCTAACTTCATTCCTCATACAGTCCTTCGAATGAGACTATAAAACGATGCTCCGTGTGTGAACGCACGCACAACATCTTGCACACACGTCAAATCCTATCACCAACTTTCGGAAGAGAAGGCCAGTTTGGCCGTTGGTATGGATGACACGTTACACATAGCATGCCCCTTCCCCGAATGTAGAGTATGGCTGCCTTAATGGCGGGATAAAAAAACGGTCATACACACAAACCTCCACTGCCTGTCTATACAGGCAGTGTCCACAGGAGTATCAGCCTGCGTACGCAGAAAGAAAGAAAGCTGCTGAGGTCTGGTTATGGTGACGTCATCCAGCTGATTCACACAGTTCATTCACACCTGAGACATGCAGTGACAGATTCGTTCCATTTCATTTTCATCACTGCCTAACCTTGCATCTTTGTGCAAAGCAGTCCAAGGATATTCAAACTGTACACCACCAATGATCTAGCTTTGCTCGACTGACCCAGTTGCAAAGCAACACACCTGCTTGTCAAACTCCAAGGACTGAAGGTTGGTGAGTTGTCCTCTTGTTGTCATAGTTCCTGTGTTCCACAATCACTTTGTGGTTGGTGAGAAAAGGCACCTGCACACCCATGCCTCCTACTTCCTCACCCCGGGGAGACTATCCACACTGTCTAATAATGATAATAATGAGGACAATTTTTATAGCGCACATCCTAACAACGTAGGCTACAGGGCGCTTTACAAGTTTTAACAATTCAACAACTAGAAAATATAAGCAAAAACACACACACACACACACACACACACACACACACACACACACACACACACACACACACACACACACACCACGCACGCACCACGCACGCACGCACGCACGCACGCACGCACACCACACACACACACACACACACACACACACACACACACACACACACACAATCTGGTTCACGAGTCATAACACACACACACACACACACACACACACACACACACGCACACACACACACACACACACACACACACCACGCACGCGCCCCACACCACACAGTACAACGACGCAGACCGAACGCATCGACTGCACGCACGCACCAGTGTGACCTGAACTGACATGAACATGTGACCTGAACTGACATGAACAGTGTCACCTGAACTGACATGCCCAGTGTCACCTGAACTGACATGCCCAGTGTCACCTGAACTGACATGAACAGTGTCACCTGAACGACATGCCCAGTGTCACCTTAACTGACATGCCCAGTGTCACCTTGAACTGACATGACACAGTGTCACCTGAACAGACATGAACAGTGTCACCTGAACTGACATGCCCCGTGTGACCTTAACTGACATGCCCAGTGTCACCTGAACTGACATGAACAGTGTCCTGAACTGACATGCCCAGTGTACCTGAACTGACATGCCAGTGTCACCTGAACTGATATGAACAGTGTGACCTGAACTGACATGCCCAGTGTCACCTGAACTGACATGAACAGTGTCACTGAACTGACATGCCCAGTGTCACCTGAACTGACATGAACAGTGTCACCTGAAATGACATGAACAGTGCCTGACAGACTGACATGCCCAGTGTGACCTGAAACTGACATGACCCAGTGTCACCTGAACTGACATGCCAGTGTCACCTGAACTGACATGACACAGTGTCACCTGAACTGACATGAACAGTGTACCTGAACTGACATGAACAGTGTACCTGAACTGACATGCCAGTATACCTGAACTGACATGAACAGTGTCACCTGAACTGACATGCCCAGTGTCACCTGAACTGACATGAAACAGTGTGACCTGAATGACATGCTCAGTGTGACCTGAACTGACATGCTAGTGTCACCTGAACTGACATGAACAGTGTACCTGAACTGACATGACAGTGTCACCTGAACTGATATGACCAGTGTACCTGAACTGACATGAACAGTGTCACCTGAACTGACATGCCCGTGTCACCTGAACTGACATGCCAGTGTACCTGAACTGACATGACAGTGTGCACCTGAACTACATGACAGTGTCACCTGAACTGACATGACAGTGTCACCTGAACTGACATGACAGTGTCACCTGAACTGACATGAACAGTGTCACCTGAACTGACATGACAGTGTCACCTGAACTGACATGCCCAGTGTCACCTGAACTGACATGACCAGTGTCACCTGAACTGACATGAACAGTGTGACCTGAACTGACATGACAGTGTCACCTGAACTGACATGCCCAGTGTCACCTGAACTGACATGCCCCGTGTGACTCTGAACTGACATGACCAGTGTCACCTGAACTGACATGCCAGTGTCACCTTAACTGACATGCCCAGTACACCTGAACTGACCTGAACAGTGTACCTGAACTGACATGCCCAGTGTACACCTGAACTGACATGCAGGTCACCTGAACTGACATGCACAGTGTACCTGAACTGACTGAACATGTGTCACCTGAACTGACATGACAGTGTCACCTGAACTGACATGAACAGTGTCACCTGAACTGACATGAACAGTGTCACCTGAACTGACATGAACAGTGTCACCTGAACTGACATGAACAGTGTCACCTGAACTGACATGCCCAGTGTCACCTGAACTGACATGAACAGTGTCACCTGAACTGACATGAACAGTGTCACCTGAACTGACATGCCAGTGTCACCTGAACTGACATGCCCAGTGTCACCTGAACTGACATGAACAGTGTCACCTGAACTGACATGCCCAGTGTCACCTGAACTGACATGCAACGTGTCACCTGAACTGACATGCCCGTGTCACCTGAACTGACATGAACAGTGTCACCTGAACTGACATGCCCAGTGTCACCTGAACTGACATGAACAGTGTCACCTGAACTGACATGCCCAGTGTACCTGAACTGACATGACAGTGTCACCTGAACTGACATGCCCAGTGTCACCTGAACTGACATGAACAGTGTCACCTGAACTGACATGACCAGTGTCACCTGAACTGACATGCCCAGTGTCACCTGAACTGACATGAACCAGTGTCACCTGAACTGACATGAACAGTGTCACCTGAACTGACATGAACAGTGTCACCTGAACTGACATGCCCAGTGTCACCTGAATGACATGACATGTACTGAACTAATGCAGTGACCTTAACTGACATGAACAGTGTCACCTGAACTGACATGAACAGTGTCACCTGAACTGACATGCCCAGTGTCACCTGAACTGACATGAACAGTGTCACCTGAACTGACATGAACAGTGTCACCTGAACTGACATGCCCAGTGTACCTGAACTGACATGAACAGTGTCACCTGAACTGACATGAACAGTGACTGAACTGACATGCGTGTCACCTGAACTGACATGCCCAGTGTCACCTGAACTGACATGCCCCGTGTCACCTGAACTGACATGAACAGTGTCACCTGAACTGACATGCCCAGTGTCACCTGAACTGACATGAACAGTGTCACCTTAACTGACATGCCCAGTGTCACCTGAACTGACATGAACAGTGTCACCTGAACTGACATGCCCAGTGTCACCTGAACTGACATGAACAGTGTCACCTGAACTGACATGCCCAGTGTCACCTGAACTGACATGCCCAGTGTCACCTGAACTGACATGAACAGTGTCACCTGAACTGACATGAACAGTGTCACCTGAACTGACATGAACAGTTTCACCTGAACTGACATGCCCAGTGTCACCTGAACTGACATGAACAATGTGACCTTAACTGACATGAACAGTGTCACCTGAACTGACATGAACAGTGTCACCTGAACTGACATGCCCAGTGTCACCTGAACTGACATGAACAGTGTCACCTGAACTGACATGAACAGTGTCACCTGAACTGACATGCCCAGTGTCACCTGAACTGACATGAACAGTGTCACCTGAACTGACATGAACAGTGAACTGACATGAACAGTGTCACCTGAACTGACATGCCCCGTGTCACCTGAACTGACATGCCCAGTGTCACCTGAACTGACATGAACAGTGTCACCTGAACTGACATGCCCAGTGTCACCTGAACTGACATGAACAGTGTCACCTGAACTGACATGCCCAGTGTCACCTGAACTGACATGAAGAGTGTCACCTGAACTGACATGCCCCGTGTGACCTGAACTGACATACCCAGTGTCACCTGAACTGACATGCCCAGTGTCAGAGAAAGCGGGCCATGACCACGTGCTATTGTTGAGTTCTTAGGGAGGCACGAGTCTGTTCTTATCCACCGAGGAGAGTGATTACGTCATGTTTTGCCAGGCCTGTGAACAGTGTCTTCTTTTCAGGAAGTGGGGGACTTTCGCTGGAGAAGGCAGCTAATGAAGCGAGATAAGTAGACTAATTGAGGCGGTGGTGGTTAGTTCATAGGAAATAAAAAAGAAGCTGCTCTAAGAATAGGAAGAGACAGGCTAGAACGGGGGTGGGGGTGGGGGTGGGTGGGAGGGGGGAGTGGAGGGGGGGGAGGGTTCAACAATGAAACACGTTGATTGTAGTGCATAATGTTATTGCCAAGACGCGTGAATTAAACATTCCCTGTGCGAAATTTGAGCTGCTGGGCCTTAGAGAGAGAGAGAGAGAGAGAGAGAGAGAGAGAGAGAGAGAGAGAGAGACAGACAGACAGACAGACAGACAGAGAGAAAGAGAGAGAGCAAATGAGACACAGAGAGAGAGAGAGAGAGAGACATACAGACAGAGAAAGAGAGAGCGAGCGAGAGAGAGAGACAGAGACAGAGAGAGACAGAGACAGACACAGACACAAGAGAGAGAGAGAGAGGAGAGAGAGAGAGAGAGAGAGAGACAGAGAGACAGAGAGAAACAGAGAGAGCAAGAGAGACAGAGAGAGAGAGAGAGAGAGAGAGAGAGAGAAAGAGAGAGAGAGGACCTACAGACAGAGAGAGAGAGCAAGCGAGAGAGAGAGACTGAGACAGAGACAGAGAGAGACAGAGACAGACACAGAGACAGAGAGAGACAGAGACAGACACAGAGACAAGAGAGAGAGAGACAGAGAGAGAGAGAAAGAGAGAGAGAGCAAAAGAGACACAGACAGAGAGAGAGGGAAAGAGAGAGAGAGAGAGATACAGACAGAGAGAGAGCGAGCGAGAGCGAGAGAGACAGAGACAGAGAGAGGCAGAGACAGACAGACAGACAGAAGAGAGAGAGAGAGAGAGAGAGGGGAGAGAGAGAGAGAGAGAGAGAGAGAGAGAGAGAGAGAGAGAGAGAGAGAGAGAGAGAGAGAGAGAGAGAGAGAGAGGCGTCATTGTACAAGCCATCCTTGGTCAGTTTTAAACAAGCGCTCGTCACCATCTTTCGCCATGGGATGCTAATAAGAATACACCAAGCCCTTATATAGAAGTGAAGATGTCAGTCCTCTTATTTGTTGTTTTGGCTGTACCATGTTGTTTTGTATGATATTGTGTTCCATTGCATTGCATTGTACTGTAATGTGTGATATTGCATGGCGCTGTATCGTAGGGTACGGTATGTACTGTACTGTGTTGCACTGTATTGGATGGGATTGGATTGTACTGTACTGTGTTATATTGCATGGTGTTGTATGGTAGGGTACAGTATGTACTGTACTGTGGTGTACTGTATTGGATTGGACTGATCATCATCATCATCATCATCATCATCATCATCATCATCATCATCATCATCATCATTCTCTTGCCCATGATGGGCGTAGAGGAGAGATGAGAGACACTCTCGAAGCCAGGCGCCGCCATCCGGCCCTGTCCTCTGCCTGTCGCATCAGCGTGGGGCCATCCATCCTGGTCCATTCTTTGATGTTGTCCATCCAGCATTTGGCTTGTCGTCCCCTTCGTCTCCCGCCTTCCAGCGTGCCCTGGAGGACTGTTTTGGGCAGTGAGTTGTGGCGTATGACATGCCCGAACCACGACAGCTTCCTCTTCTTGACTATTGCCAAGAGGGGGCCTGCAAGTGATGTTATTTGGCTCCTCACAAGGTCGTTATCTTCCGGTCTTGCCAAGGGATCCCGAGCAAGCGCCTGAAGCATTTAGTTTCAAACGTCTGGATTCTCTTGGTGGTCTCTGCTGTCATGGTCCAGCTTTCGCAGCCATACAGCAGGATGGACAGCACCAGGGATTTGTACAGCTTCATCTTCGTAGGAAAACTGATCTCCCTGCTCTTCCAGATCTTGTTTAGCTTTGCCATTGCTGCTGTTGCGATCGCTAGTCTGGTCTTGATTTCTGTTGTAGAGCGACCGTCTTTGGTAAGACTGGCGCCAAGGTATTTGAAAGCGTCCACTTCTTCATTGTACTGTAATGTGTTATATTGCATGGTGATATTGTACTGTAATGTGTTATATTGCATGGTGTTGTATGGTAGGGTACAGTATGTACTGTACTGCGTTGTACTGTATTGGATTGTATTGGATTGTGTTGTATTGTATTGCATCG
>JAMYXO010000303.1:15000-25000 GCA_033310375.1 Conus canariensis | reverse complement strand
TACCGGAAATTCTAGGCAATACAGAACACGTGCGCCTTTCATGTGGAATGGAAGCGCGTTAGATGATGTCAGAAACAGAATCAATGACTTCTGTTGAAGAAACTGACCTGTCTCGTGCTGCCCTGGTATGTGGAGGCATTGTGTGAACGTGCAGTGTTGTGTACATTTATAACATTTGTCTTCGCCACTGTGGGACTTCTGTGTGGAGATTCCTGCCAGCACGTGCGCCTGTGTCTGCTGACGTATGCTGTAAGCTGTGCTTGGAGTTGAGGTAAGAGGCTTTCCATTTCTAACGATCGTTTAGTTGTTCACATGTCCTCCCATCTTTTCAACTTTGGCTTCGTTTTTGTGTGTGTTTAAATTCCTGGCATCACGGGAGCATGGGGGAAGAAAGCGAGTGTATGCATTGCTGCAAGTATGGATGTCATCTCTCTATCTTCTCACCCTTTGTCTGTCTGTCTGTCTGTCTTTCTGTCTGTCTGTCTGTCTGGCTGGCTCTATCTGTGTGTGTGTGTGTGTGTGTGTGTGTGTGTGTGTGTGTGTGTGTGTGAGAGAGAGAGAGAGAGAGAGAGAGTGTGTGTGTGTGTATGCGTGTGTGTGTGTGTGTGTGTGTGTGTGTGTGTGTGTGTGTGTGTGTGTGTATGTGTGTGTGTGTGTGTGTGTGTGTGTGTGTGTGTGTGTGTGTGTGTGTGTGTGTGTGAAGCCATGGTTGTAAGAACTGTTTATCTAAACTATTTTACCCTCAGTAAAATATGTATGATATTCGTATTCGTACTCGTATTCGTACTCTCTCTCTCTCTCTCTCTCTCTCTCTCTCTCTCTCTCTCTCTCTCTCTCTCTCTCTCTCTCTCTCTCTCTGTGGTACCCATAACTGTTGCTGCACATACAACAAACACACGTACAAACACAATCACACCCACAAATAATACATACGCGCACGTAAACGTGCGCGCATTCCTGCACACACACACACACACACACACACACACACACACACACACACACACACACACACACACACACACACACACACACACATACACACACACAAAACTATATCAAAAAGTTATATCAAAAAGAATTAAATACCCTTTCTGCTTACATGACTGAAAATGGTTTGCAAATATCAACTGAAAAAACACACATGATGTTATTTAATACTGGATCTGATCCAGTTAATATGCCTTTATTTCAAGTCAACGGCATACCCATTAAATATACAAAAATGGTGAAATTCCTTGGAGTAAATTTAACATCAAAATTGTCATGGAATTTTCATATAGAGCATATTCTAACAAAAGCACGAAAAACTTTAAATCTATTAAAGATTGTTAGCAAGCATGCTTGGGCTCAGGACACAATTACTCTTTTGCACCTTTCTACCGCACTGGTTAGATCAAAATTAACGTATGCACAAGAGGTGTTCTTCAGTGCACCCAAATACTTACTGAAAAAACTTCAAAGTATTGATTCCAAAGCATATAAGTTAGCCATGGGACTACCAGCCCATGCCTCTTGTACAAAAGCATACAGTGCTGCTGGGATATTACCACTGGAAGAATATAGGAATCTTGCATGCACCAAATTTGTTATAAGAAGTTCTTCTATAGACAATAATTTAGGCCCTGAAATAAATATTAAATCGGACACTGATTTTCCCAAAAGAGCTAAAAACATATCATCTCAAACGACTCTTAGAACATATACTTCCTCGATTTTAGAATCCTCAGATATCAAACTAACATCTATTGCAAACAGATCTATTGTGTCTCCTGTCCCTCCCTGGAAACTAATACGAGCACATTTTGATATTGAGCATACAGATTTAACAAAGGCTGAAAATACTAATTTATTGTCATCCAATATCAAAATGCATTTACATGATCACTATTCCAACCATTTGAAGATATACACTGATGGATCATTAATCAATGAACATGCAGGTGCAGCATACATTATCCCAGGCCTTAACAAAGAAAAGTCTTATTATCTCGGAAAAAAACAAATCTATATTCACGGCTGAGTTATTTGCTATAATTATGGCTTTAAAGTTTGTTGTTGATTACCCTCAAAATTTATTTAAAGTTGTTTTATGTGTAGATTCCAAGTCAGTTCTTACTGCAATGAAGAATTTTAAATTAAAAGTTCGACCTGAGATGATCACTGAAATAAATAACTTAGTCCATTTCCTCTCAGTCAGAGACACCGAAATACCATTTCTTTGGGTGCCCTCCCACTGTGGATTATATTATAATGAAAAGGTTGATGTTCCAGCAAAGAAAGGAGCAAAACGATCATCAGATTCGCATTTTTTTAACTTCTCTATGTCAGTGCAAGAGTGCTATACTTTGGCAGAAAAAGTACAATTTTCTCATTTTCATTTGATAGAAAGAGAAAGTGGGTGTTTTGGTTTACACGATGAAATGAAAAATATGCATGAAAAGTTAAGTAAGTACGATCAAAACATTTATCGTAGACGTCAGATAAGTTCCTTGATCTGTAGATGGAAATTGGATTGTTTAAAAACAAAGTATGTAAAAAATATACATTGTGTATGTGGTCATAGCATTTCAATTGATCACATTCTTGTGTGTAACTTAATGAAAAAATTCATTCCAAATACGTCTGTACAGCCTATTCAAAATGTTTTCCTGTTAGCAAGTGAAACATATCTTTTCTTTTTGCACTTAGCTAAAAGTCCAATTGGCAAATACTTATAATCGATAACAGTCAGTGGTGAGACAGAACAGAAGAGTTATACGTTTCATTTTTCTTTTTGTTTGTTTGTTTGTTTGTTTGTTTTTATCTTTGATTAAGTGGATATTCTATTTTTGTGTTATAGTTGTAGATAAGTTAATTCTTTTGACTCGTTGTGTTAACCTTTTTTCCAAGCCTCAATTCTGTTGGGTTTCTTTTTTTTTTCGTCTAATATCACGTAACGTGGAAAGACGTAAAACAAAACAACAACAACAACACACACACACACACACACACACACACACACACACACACACACACACACACACACACACACACACACAAACACACACACACGCGTGCGCGCGCGCGTCAGAGACGAACGAACAAACGAACGAACGAAATTTTATTTTTCCAGGGTAATAGGATAGGGAAGTCACACATGCTTTTTTCCACCCAACCCTGAGAGAGAGAGAGAGAGAGAGAGAGAGAGAGAGAGAGAGAGAGAGAGAGAGAGAGAGAGAGAGAGAGAGAGAGAGAGCAGGGAGAAGGAAGGGAGGATGAAGCAATGCTGTTGTTATGGGCAGAACGTAGAGAGTACTGATAGAGCCCAGCCATCTTCAGTACAGTGAGGGCTGAAGGACGACACAAAGCATCCTCATATTGCCACAAAGTGGAGGAGTGATGATGTCACAACACATTTTCACAATGTGTAGGAGAGCAAGAAATGACTCGTACACACGTACGCGCACGCTCACGTGCGCGCGCGCGCGCGCGCCCACACACACACACACACACACACACACAACACACACCACACACACACACACACACACACACACACACATCTCACACACACCACACACCGCGCGCGTGCGCGCGCGCACACGCACACCACACACACACACACACACACACACACACACACACAGCACACACACACACACACACACACACACACACACACACACACACACACACATCCCACACACACACACACACACACACACACACACACACACACACACACACACACACACACACACACAAAATGCTCACATATGCTTATAAACACATTCGCACGTACAGAGAGAGAGAGAGAGAGAGAGAGAGAGAGAGAGAGAGAGAGAGAGAGAGAGAGGAGAGAATCAAAGATGAAGATGGGCTGGCATGGGTTGTTATGGGCAAGATTATTTTGAGTATTATGGCAGTAATTATACCACTTGCATTTGATGAATAGATATAAAAAGTATAACCAGATGTTGCAAACCTTTCCAAGATCTGTGCAGAATTCTCATTTCAAACGATTCTTGCTGTTGACCAAGTAAAAAGAAAACATGCAAAAAAAACTTTTTTGGGGGAATAAACTCATTGCTTATGCTGCATGACCTAGGCTGGAGGCATCCACGTAATTTTCAGACCTGGTTGTTCGCAATGGCTTATGCTGCATGAACTAGGCAGAAGGCATCCACGTAATGTTCAGACCTGGTTGAGACCAGGAATGTGAAGAAGAGGAGGGAATGGGAGTGGGGTTAGAGGCGTGGGGGGCGGGAAGGAGAGGAATACAGCTAAGTCTTTTAGTACAGATCGTAGATGGAACCTAGCAGCCTCATTTTCCTCCTCCTTTATCATCATTAATCAACAGGATCAGATGGAGGTGACCTGAGCGACCTTCTCTCATAGTGACCTCAGTTTCCAGTTCCTCTCGGAATCCATGCCTGTGGTGAGATCATGGATTGTCTCTCACAACCCATGGCTGTGGTGAGATCATGGATTGTCTCTCAGAACACATGCCTGTGGTGAGATCATGGATTGTCTCTCAGAACCCATGCCTGTGATGAGATCATGGATTGTCTCTCAGAACCCAAGCCTGTGGTGAGATCATGGACTGTCTCTCAGAACCCATGCCTGTGGTGAGATCATGGACTGTCTCTCAGAACCCATGCCTGTGGTGAGATCATGGATTGTCTCTCAGAACGCATGCCTGTGGTGAGATCATGGATTGTCTCTCAGAACCCATGGCTGTGGTGAGATCATAGATTGTCTCTCAGAACCCATGCCTGTGGTGAGATCATGGATTGTCTCTCACAACCCATGCCTGTGGTGAGATCATGGATTGTCTCTCACAACCCATGCCTGTGGTGAGATCATGGATTGTCTGACAGAACCCATGCCTGTGGTGAGATCATGGACTGTCTGTCAGAACCCATGCCTGTGGTGAGATCATGGATTGTCTCTCAGAACCCATGCCTGTGGTGAGATCATGGATTGTCTCTCACAACCCATGCCTGTGGTGAGATCATGGATTGTGTCTCACAACCCATGGCTGTGGTGAGATCATGGATTGTCTGACAAAACCCATGCCTGTGTTGAGATCATGGATTGTCTCTCAGAACCCATGGCTGTGGTGAGATCATGGATTGTCTCTCACAACCCATGCCTGTGGTGAGATCATGGATTGTCTCTCAGAACCCATGGCTGTGGTGAGATCATGGATTGTCTCTCAGAACCCATGGCTGTGGTGAGATCATGGATTGTCTGACAAAACCCATGCCTGTGTTGAGATCATGGATTGTCTCTCAGAACCCATGCCTGTGGTGAGATCATGGATTGTCTCTCAGAACCCATGTCTGTGGTGAGATCATGGATTGTCTCTCAGAACCCATGCCTGTGGTGAGATCATGGATTGTCTCTCAGAACCCATGCCTGTGGTGAGATCATGGATTGTCTCTCAGAACCCATGCCTGTGGTGAGATCATGGATTGTCTCTCAGAGCCCATGCCTGTGGTGAGATCATGGATTGTCTGACAAAACCCATGCCTGTGGTGAGATCATGGATTGTCTCTCACAACCCATGCCTGTGGTGAGATCATGGATTGTCTCTCACAACCCATGCCTGTGGTGAGATCATGGATTGTCTCTCAGAACCCATGTCTGTGGTGAGATCATGGCCAAGGTTTAGACATTATCAGCAACTCGCTGGAGACTGTGAGAGATTGAACATGGTGGCGCCCTCCACTGCAAAACTCTCATTTACGCTGCTTCCACGAGCAACGCTATCAACGACACATCCATCAACTGGACGAAAATCATCTGCCGTTCCAGTCTTTCATTTTTGGACTATAGCGTGGTCTTTTGTCGTTTTTTTTGGGTTTTTTTTGGTTGTTGTTGTTTTTTAACAACGGAGTAGAACCCGAGCTGGAGGTGGGGGGGGGGGGGGTTGTGTGTGGAGGAATGTGGGGGGAGCAGGGGGAATTCTACCAAAGAGAAAATCCTCTGTCGACGTGACTTTCTATCAGACAACCTGCTGCGCTATGCGGTTGAAGCCCTGTTAGACACTGTTCTGCATACAGTCTATCAGAGCAGGCACAAAGAGCACTCAGCAGAAGTGCAGAGTCTTCTTGACTGGGTTGCCTGAAGACTTCGTATGAAGGACCTCCTCCTGACTGTCTGTGCCAAAGCTGAGGGATGGGTGTGGCTGTGTGTGGACACAGGGGATGGGTGACTGGTGAGAACGTCTGTGAGAGGGAACGGAGGGTGAGACCGAGAGAATGACAATATGGCTCCATTTTGTTTACAGACCTTGCTATATTTACCGTAAAGGCGCTATGGCTCCATTTTGTTTACAGACCTTGCTATATTTACCGTAAAGGCGCTATGGCTCCATTTTGTTTACAGACCTTGCTATATTTACCGTAAAGGCGCTATGGCTCCATTTTGTTTACAGACCTTGCTATATTTACCGTAAAGGCGCTATGGCTCCATTTTGTTTACAGACCTTGCTATATTTACCGTAAAGGCGCTATGGCTCCATTTTGTTTACAGACCTTGCTATATTTACCGTAAAGGCGCTATGGCTCCATTTTGTTTACAGACCTTGCTATATTTACCGTAAAGGCGTTCAAATTAAGCTGTCATATTTGCTAGCCGAACAAACAATCAAACTAACAAGCAAGCCAACAAAAAAACCCAACATCTTAGTGATATGATTATGTGATTATGTAGTTTCTCCCTCGAGTGTGTGACTCACATGAAAATCGTCACTATGTTTTGATCGTTATGCGACAGGAAATTGAGATAGTGTTTATTAAACCCTCCGAGTCCAAGAGATCAATAAAGATATCGACAATGAAAAATCCTCTCTCTCTCTCTCTCTCTCTCTCTCTCTCTCTCTCTCTCTCTCTCTCTCTCTCTCTCTCTCTGTTAATATTGATGCTGCGTCATCCATGTGAAAGAAATGACGGCAAAGGACATTACCTAATCCAAATATCAAAGTGTCTCCTGCCCGAGTTGTTTCTGGAAGCCCACGACATTAGGGCAGCATCCTACACGGAGGAGGAACCTAGAAGACAGTCTGCAAATGTCACCAGGGTTGACAACAGGTCGGCCTCCGTTCTTTGCCATCAGTTGATTCTGTTTGATCTGTTCAGCTGTGTGCACTGTAGGGATGGATAGCAAGTCGAGGGAGATGACAGTAGGAAGGACGTGAAAAGGGAATGGGCGGGGAGGGAGGAAGCTGGGCTTGTCTCTTTCCTGTCAGTCCACCCTGAGTGACATGCCCACAACCTGCGACAGGCAGGCTAATCACTATCATTTGATTCTTCTCTCTCCTGCTTGGAGCGGAGACGTCGATTGACCGAGAGTCTGCCCACAGTCTGGAAGGTCAGTTCCTTCCCTTTGTGATGGCTAGCTGATGCCAGAGAGAGAGAGAGAGAGAGAGAGAGGAAGAGAGAGAGAGAGAGAGAGAGAGAGAGAGGAGAGAGAGAGAGACAGAGAGAGAGAGAGAGAGAGAGAGAGAGAGAGAGAGAGAGTCCTCATTTACCTTTCCTATTCATTCAGTTGTTTTTGTGGTCCCATTGCCTGCTTATTGTCTATCCTACTGGAACAGAAACTTGATTTTTGTGAAAGGCATTGCGTTTGAAAGATGCTGGTGGTCAGCTGAAACATTGTGTGTTGTTGTTGTTTGTGTGTTGCTGAGGTGCAGCGTGTAAACTGAGATGTGTCTTATTGGTGTGGTAATGCTCCTCTGATTACTTTTGTCTTTGTTGTGCAGTTTTCCTTCCTTCTTTCTTTCTCTCGTTCTCTCTGTCTGCCTGCCTGTCTGTCTGTCTTTCTGTCTGTCAGTATTTTTCTCTCTCTTTCTTTTCTTTCTCTCTTTCTTTCCTTCTTTCTTTTTTTTTAAAAACTTTTTCTCTTTTCTTCTTCCATCGTTAACATCACTAACGATATGTTATGACAAACTTGACGATCACGATGTGCTTACCCTCATTCTTCTTGACTGGGACGACTTACACAATTAATTAATCAATCCATTTTTACGGAAGGCTCACGTGTTGATGTGGTATCTATGGCACTGTTCTGTTGCGGTGTCAATTGTACTTCTCTGACAACACGCAGAACACTACTTTGAGCAATGTTTTGTCGCATTTTACTGGGTTTCCTTTTTCGGTGCATGCTGTCCTCTAGGCTCTGTTCCTGACCCCACTCTGTGTGCGCTGGATGAAAGAATAGTGCAAAACAAATTGAAACTGCGCCAACAGGAAGCAGAAATGTTTTCCTAAGATTGAACATGATTTGTTTCACTGTGCAGAACGACACAAAGTCTTTAAATGAATACTTGTGATGTCGAGTTTGATATTTCTGCCAGAAATCAGTTTTACTCTCAGCTCGGCATGATTCTCAATAAACATTGTCTCTATCTCTGTCTCTGTCTCTGTCTCTCTCTGTCTCTGTGTCCTATTTTCTTTTATTATTAACGAATTAGCTGCTTATATAATCAATAACGGTAAACATGGCTTCCAGCTTAGACCTGACACTACTGAGTTATTTTTGCTAATGTTTGCTGATGATATTGCTTTGTTTTCATCCAGCCCGTGTGGTCTTCAAACTCAGCTAAACAACTTATTTGTAATATCGGCAGAACTCGGACTGAAAGTGAACCTCAGTAAAACAAAAATAATGGTGTTCAGAAATGGGGGCTTCTTATCAAAACATGAAAAATGGAATTATGGAACCCAAGATGTTGAAGTAGTAAACGTTTACAAATACCTCGGCCTCAACTTTACTACTCGCCTGAGCCGCAAATTGTCTGTTGAAGACATGATTACAAAAGCAAAGAAATGTGTTGTAGACATATTTAGAACCATGTGGAGAATCAATTGTACTGACCCAAAAATATTCTTTCAGCTTTTTGATGCCCAGATTGTACCAATACTGTTGTATGCGTCAGAAATTTGGGGTACTGATGAAATAGAAGAGATAGAAAAAGTACATTTATTTGCATGTAAACGGTTGCTGAATGTAGCTCTCCGTACACCAAATCTAATGGTGTATGGTGAACTTGGTCGATTTCCTCTCTTTGTTCAAGCTTCAGTACGGTGTATTTCTTATTGGCTTAGACTTTGTGCATTACCTGAAAACAGATTTTCTAACATGGCTTACCAAATGCTTAAAGAAATGGACGATAAAGAAAAGGAAACGTGGGCCACTAAAGTCAGAAGAATGTTGTGTGTAAATGGTTTTGGACATGTATGGTGTTCACAGGGTGTCGGAAACAGAGAAAGTTTCCTGAAGGAATTTAAACAACGATTGATTGATTGCGCTAAACAAAATTGGTTGTCAAAACTCTCTGACAGCAACCGATACGAACTTTACTGTAGTTTTAAAAGCTTATTGGAGCGTGAACAATATTTCGATGTTATTAATTCACATTACGTTAGAAACATGTTCACTAAATTTCGTTTGGGAATAACAGATCTGAAGTGTAACGCATATAGATACAAATCAGAAGATATCGACGTGTTACAATGTCCTTTTTGTCTAGCCTCTCAAGAAGATGAAACCCATTTTTTGTTCTTCTGCCCGATTTACGACGACCTACGTAAGAAATATCTGTCAGGTTTCAATTTGTTGTTCTACAGAACGCAGAAATTATCCATTCTCAATACCACTATTCCAACATCAACAGTGAATCTGACCAAGTTTATTTTTATGCCTTCAAATTCCGCAGTAACATGTTGGATCACCGTCTTTTCACGTGCGACTGTGGATAAATTCATTGTTTGATTTGTTGTCACGTATTGCTTACGGGCTGCTGGCCTACTATTCTTTCATGCGTCATCTCCCGTTATCTTGCGTAAATTTTTTTGATTGTGTACGTGTGTGCTTGCTCGCGTGTGTTTATTTTTGTGTGAGCGCTTGCGCACTCACGTGTTCCATTCCTGTTTACTTGAGAGAGAGAGAGAGAGAGAGAGAGAGAGAGAGAGAGAGAGAGAGAGAGAGAGAGAGAGAGAGAGAGAGAGAG